>JBBPNO010000028.1:0-103770 GCA_038090915.1 Boletus eberwhitei
ACATACTGTTGGCCCATTTTGCCCAAAACACGGTCGCGTGATTATTGGTGTCGGCCTGCTAGAGACGCGTTACTGTATTTCAAGACATTGTACACATCATGCAACACTCCTCTCGTATCTGCTTGGTTTGCAGTACCACCATAGGAGAAAGCGTATGTGTCCTGTATGTTTCAAATGTCACTGTTTGCAATATCCGATGTTGCATGCATATAACTCGGAGAGTTGGCTGCCACTATCCAATACTGAGTCAGTGCATGAAAAAGGCTGATGCCGGCCCAGCAGGTTTCGAACCTGCGCCCTCAAAGAGGAACAGATTTCTGCTCTGTTGCCGTAACCACTCGGCTACAGTGCTGTACTTGGCATGCTGCTGACGCAAACAGCAGCCGCCAGCGCGACGGCGAGAAAACAGTTTCAAAGATGAATCGATGAGGTTTGGTAACTTCAGGCGTTACGCATAGCGGCCAAGGCAACATTTGTCGCATGGAGTTGTATGAAAAAGTTTGATGCCAGCAGGGCGTGAACCTGCACCATGATCAGAGAGATCTAAGAGTCTCTTGTAACATATATATACTGCACGAAGCACGAAGTACGTATCAGTTCCGGGAAACAAACAACCCGGAATCGACCGTACAGCTATTATGGTGAAAGATTCCCACGCGACAAGTCCATTTGCTGATGGCAGTGAAAAAATTCTGGCATGCAAAAACCCTCCTCCACTTCGTGGGAGTCGGGGATGAGCCACCTCTGCGACATTCACTAACTTACACTCATGTACATGTGCAATATGATCGATATCACATCATCAAGGGTTAGAGTACGGATGGTGCGTTGACTTAGAGAATCCTCATATTTCGTACAAGATATCAGCATGGTCGCCGCGCGGAGATCACGATCCACACGTTGTTCAACTAAGTGTCCATTACGCCTTCGACGATATACATACTTTCAGCGTTATCCACAACAAAAACAATTGTCCAAATCGAGTTGCCTTGGCATCCAAACACTGGTTTTCTTACCTACACCGTGCTAGTTGGTGGTAGAGTCAGTGTACATCGTCTTGGCAAAACCAAGGCGTTGATTGGTGGTGTCAAAGACGCTGTAGAAGCGTTGACTACGCAGCGGACATAATGAGGCGAGAATCCTATCACAAACAAACTGGATTACGTACAGGAAGCCGTATCCATTGCAGAAATCAAAGGGACCAGCGCCAGACGGCCAACCTATGTCGTTGACGACGAGGTATATTGCACTGGAGTTTCCTCCGATGGCCGCGTTCAGCGAACGGGGCCAGATCTGTGCGTTTGGAGTGAGGTCATAAGTGGTATTTCCGATGTTGAACGACAACGTTTTCAGGTTGGCATATTGAGTAGAGTTAATCATCAGGAGGTTGGTTTCAAAGTCCAAAGTTGCACCCGTCAGGGACTGGTATGTTTGGAGCGCATCTGCAGGTTCCCATATAAGAGGTCGGCGAGTGGTCAGTCAATCTCAACACGTCACTCACCCGAGGCGAGGAGAATCAGGGTTGTACCGGTGTCGACGATACCAGCGGTCGACGACAGGACAGTCGTTCCGGCATAAGAGATCGACTGGTCAATACCCCAATAGTTCGATGCAGGGGAGGTCGCCGTGATTGGAACGTAGTTCACCGCGCTGGTGATGGCGGAACTGTCATAGCCGCCAAACGTGAGTTTCCCATTGCTATCGGGCTCGGAAACCGGGGCAAAGAAGACGCCTAGTACTTCCTGTGCTATCTTTTTCTGAGTGTAAAGATTGTCTGTAACGGTTGGGACTTGGAGTGTGTTGTTGACAGTATTATCGGTCAAGTCAATAGGACCGAGACCAAGAATACCATCGAAACCATTGGTACCCTCGGCCGAGCTCGCAACACCGATGGATTGTCGATCGATTACCAAGGAAGAAGTGAGCGTGACAGTATCGAGCCACTCCTCTCCAGAGAATCCCCCAGAACCATAGGTCTGGGACTACAAACATCTGAGTATCAAGCAAAGGCTTAACAGTATAGAGACATACGACCGTATTGTTGGTGTTGACGCTGGAGTTGGTGGGAGTGTATGGTTGACTGGCTCCAATCCAGGTGTTAGAACTTCCCGTATCAACCAGAAGAGTGTCTGGAAAATCCTTCAGCTTGGCAGTTTATAAACACGAGTAAATGATAAACGTACGGTATGTTGGAGGGGTGCCAACACCGACCTCGGCCGTGTAGAAAAAAACTTTGTTCGGGACACTGACTGGCTCACTGCTGTTGCTGAGTGTGCTGAGCAAGGATTGCATACGAGCTAGATCCATCTGAACAACGTTAGTGACGCCGGCCGTATTGATCTTGGTGGACATTGCGAGGCTAGCCTTGCCAGTATCACGGGTGAGAGGGCTTGCATGCGCGGCACTCAAGGAGAACAGCAGTAACGACAGGAGGGACATGTTGGGGGGGTTGTTGATGCTGAGGAGAGTGAAACCACCATGGTGTGTCTTTTAAAGTATTACGAGCGTAGCGAGGGAAAGTATGGAACACAGGATGAGGTTGATGCTTTTCCTGATGGGCCCATTCCCTGGAGGGAATACGAGATCCATCTTCTCGGGAACCTAGTAAATGATCAAGAAAACGTTTCAAATTTGAGTATAACGAGAAGACACACAGCCTCTTTGCATACCGTAAATCAATTCCACAATCTCTGATGCGGCGAAGCCGACCTCGTGGCCATCTTCATAGATCCTACTGGAATTGGACGGTTTTCGTCGGCTTTCATGAGTTCAAATGGACCACGTTGTTGTCACTCACTAGCGCTCATTTTCCGACTTGTTCCGGCAGAAGCCTCGGGCACTACCTGGAGCTGATCATCATGTTCAGTTTCTGCAGATGGTGTTCATCAAGAAGAACACTGGTTAGCGAAAAGTGTGTAGTATTGCATCCGAATGTTGGGACTGTATCGCCGTGGTGACCGAGTGGAGTCGAATATTTTTTGAACGGCAACATGTGCCGTATGCTACTCCGATATTACCTCAGTTCTTGGGTGTAATTCACGAGCGCGCTACCTCCCAGCGATCTGACCTTAAGTTAGTAAGTCAAGTAGGCCGGAAATATGACACGTCTCTTTATTGAGCCTGCTAAGTAACGGATGCCAAGTACGATTCGAGCAAATCCAGGATGTTTATCCCACGTTCGATAGGCCCAGTGATCCTCTCTGTAGCCTCACCACATAACCGCCAATCTCCTCCGCCTCTAGATTATTGATGAGATACTCTCGATGCACCACTCGACGAGCATTGGACTGTTCCACCACCATTCTCACCATGTGGATCTCTGTCGACTTCTCGACGCTCGTGCCTGCCCTATCCAAAGTGACGTCTATTTCCTTGGGGTCTGCTGGTGCAACAGATACGTCAAAAAGGTCATCTGGCAGCCCACATCGCAAGGCACGTGCACGTTGTTCTGGGGACGTTGGGTGAAAGAATCTGCTGCAAAAGTCCAAGGCGCTCTGGAGTTCTCGTTCAGATAATTGCGCTCCCATGTCGGACGCTCCTTGGATGACTAGAATGAACCAAATCAGCGACTACAAATCTCCATGAGTACGCCGCTCATACTTGGGCGGATGGACGTGAACGCTCGTTCGTAGCCATCCTCATCGACATCGTTGAGGACATCAAACCGCGTTGCCCGAATCTGCTCATAGGCGCTCAATACGACCATTTGGAATCTATCATATTTCCGTTTCTCAGTTTCTTGGGCTTATCGGAGAGTCCTAGTAATATTCTGTCCTACCTCGTGTAACTCAAGGTAAATCTTCTCGTGTACCACGCAGCAGCTGCCGTTTCCGAGCAATCTCCACGAACGGACGCACAGATGGACGCTGCAGCCGAAAGGGCAGACGTCATCGCAAGGTGGACCCCAGACGAAAATAGAGGGTCAATGAAAGCTATGGCCCTTCTAGAAACTTGTCGTCACAAACATTGGAGACATTCTACATACCTCCCGCGTCCCCGACGATACGAAATGAATCCCCTGCGTACTGCGGTGCAGAGTAACTAAAATCTGCCGCAGATCGAACCAGTGTATTTGCAGGTCCTCGAAGGCCGTCGGACGATGGTTTCGAGATCAAGGTCCCACAACCAATCAGGTGGATCAAGTTGGGGGCAAGCGACAGCAGGGCTTGATATCGTGCGACCGTTGAAGTCTCTGGAAACATCTTCCACCTTTCCTGGTACTGTTTCTGATTCACGACAACACCAACGGATGTCGTGCCATCATGAAGCGGGATAAACCAAGCCCACCCCGAGTCATCTATGGTACAGTCAATATACAGGTCTTCTGGCACACTTTACTTGCCTGTCAGAGCTTCGAACCATGGAGCGCCTTCGCGCACTGTTCCTAGACCATACGCCCCAACGCCTGTCCAGTACCCCCAGAGGGCGATGTTTCTCAGCGATTCGTTATAGTATCGATTTTTCATGTATCGATCGGACATCAATCCAGCCCGTCCTGTCGCATCAACCAGGAAGTCAAAGGAAATCTCCCCTGAATGATCAGTTGGGTAAGAACGCCTCCATTCAGCGATCACGGGGCGTAATTGGTCCGAGAAGCGAAGCGACGTCACCCTCGTCCTTTCGTACACGCACACCCCAGACTCTCGTGCATGATTAAGAAGCACATGGTCGAAATCCGAACGCGTCTAGGTTCGTCCATCACCGAGATCAGTACATCCAAAAAAAGGAACAATGAACCAGAGACTGACCACGTTCCAAGAACTATTATTGTGTCCCAACGCAATAAAGTCCGTGTCTGGACGCGAACGGCGGTTGGTACGTCTGTGAACTGAAAAATTCGAGCGTGGGTCACGTACATCCCTCCTGCTTGAACTGATTGAACTTGATAGCTGCACCCGGCTATACGGGAGGCGTTTTAGAAAGATCGCGCGTTCGAACAGTGACGACCAGATGGATATTGATATGACAGACATCGCCGTACCTTGTGCTTGAAACCATATTCGACCAACTTGTGCTCCGCGCCGATAAACCTGAGATAGTGGCGAACGGAGGGGATCAGACTCTCGCCAATGTGATACCTTTTTTTGCCACCAGCCGGGGTAAGAAGTACGCAAAAAAGCGCAGCAGTGCGTAAAAAAAACGTGTTGACCTTGGGAACTGCGCTGCTTCCAGCAATACGACTTGGAGTCCTTCCCTCGCTAGCGCGGATGCGGCGTAGCTTCCTGCCGGGCCACCACCGATGACGAGTACTTGCGTGTGCTTTTTGAGACGGGAGAGGTCAAGCATAACGCAAAGAGTGGGCGGTGAGGGACTTCTTACGGTTGGAATTGTAGACTCCATGATCTCGCTTGAAGATCTTCTCGAGTTGGTGGTTCAAACGTTCACGTCCCCTGCTTTTATATACAACCCCCTGTCGGTGGTCCATGGACTTCATCTATCCCACCTGGATTGACAGTGGATATTCTGGATTCAAAAGTTGCATCACAAAGCGAATCGACTTTCTATAAAGGTTGCATATCACGAAGAACACCAGAGCCAAGTTGAAAGCTGGAGTTACCAATTTGGTGTGATAACGGGAGCTGGCCACCGCGGCGAAAGCGAACCCATGCATTCGAGTATGCCGTCGTGAATCACATACAGTAATAAAGATAGTATAACGTCAATCCCAATTTATCCGCTGAGTGTACTCTCGTATATGAGAGTCGACGTTCTCTTCAATCTCGTGGCCGA
Source organism: Boletus eberwhitei (assembly GCA_038090915.1). NCBI lineage: Eukaryota > Fungi > Basidiomycota > Agaricomycetes > Boletales > Boletaceae > Boletus > Boletus eberwhitei. Next base: position 5,731 of record JBBPNO010000028.1, read on the forward strand.
CGCCAGTGGCAACTTTGAGGATAATCTCGTTCAGAGTCGTGGATCCAAGAATATCGATGTGATCACTCGTATTGGCACCACCGCGAGGCATGTTCAGCACAGGGCGGTGAGGAAGCTGTCGAAGCAGGGAAAAATCCATTTTAGTGGACGACACGTCTATATCAATCGATCACCGCACCTCCACGGTCGTAATGTTGATTCTTCCAGGATTCCATCGAGGACGCTTCCACCCCTCGACACACATTGCACCCATGCTTAAAAGACTGACCGTCCCATCACCTTCTCCCATCTTCACGCCGTTGCGTATCTGTACGACTATGGTTAAGAACATCATCGAAACGTCCTCGAAATCTCATGCCTTGGGTGTCAGGTTCTCGTTTGTGTACTCTGCATCGATCCAACTTGAGCGGAGTCGAGAAATGTAATCCGATGGGGGACGAGCAGAACTGCCGGCCTCCGCTTCATGTTCCTTTGGCAGTTCTGTATCTACCAGTGACTCGTTTGGCACTTGTTGGGCGTGAGCATACCTGCCGGTCGAGAATAATCAGCCTAGATTGCGCACGGTCATTACGTCGACGTGACATACATGTAAGACCGCTAGGACAACTAAAATTAACCCAACATAGAAAAGTCCACAACGACGGTACACACACCTCCGTTTCCTTTCCGTGCCCATAGACACAAATGAATTTCATCGATGGGGCATTAGGAAGCCTTTCCGGCACGACTGATAAGTCAAGTCATTCCTAGAAACAGTTGCCCAAATACCTTATCTCGAGGGGATTAGTCCATTTCCTATTGTCAAAGTCATTCCTCGCCAAGACTTCCTCATCACGTTCGATCCCAAAAGAGTAATTCGTTGATATCATTTTCTGTCATCCCAGGGAATTCAATTTGTGGATCAAGTATGATGCCAAATGAAAATGCCCGAACCTGAAAGCTGCTTGGCGTGCGTTCGAGAATCCAGTTCCCTACCATTTCCGCCGTCATATTCTTTGTTTGTTCTGAAACACCCACGCCGTGTGCAGCAACCATTTCTCGGCGGAAAGAGATGAGAGCGCCATGCGAATGGGAAGCTTCACATTCGTCATCTGGTGCCCATGTCTCGTTGCCCCATATGGTATCTCCTCCCTTGAGGTAACGACAATGAGATCTGTGATGGTTATGTTCCATGGGAGCTGTACCTTAACCCAAAGGCTCGCACTTCCAGCCCAGCTACGGAACAGCTGTTGACGTTCACTCCTGGAGAAGAAGCGTTCAAGCACTAGGTCGGGCATGAGGTTATCGTGTCAGATGTGGATATCCTCCTGGCACTGACCATAGGCTCCTGCAGGATTCATTTCCACGGTGTCTCTCATCTCTCCGGAAAGGAAAGCGGACATTGCCTTTGTCTGAGTGCATGGTTGATATCATGGTTACCATGGTTTTAGGTAAAGCTCTCAGCAGATGCTCACTGTACCCTGTACCCTAGTCAGATATGACACATAATCGACGAATTGTCGCATACCAAGTATGCTCCACCAATGCTGAGAAAGGTTTCAATGTGGTTCTGAGGTGATGTAAGCCTTCAAATGAAGCTGCGTGGTAATACTGACCTCCACCCAGTCAGGGCCGCCACCCCCGTGTGCAGAGGACTCTACCCATTTGAAACTAACGTTGTTAGATTCAGTCACCTGGTACTTAGACTGCCAAAGAGCACGAACAAGTACTGTCACAACAAGATCAGTGTTCTTGCTAACAAGATATGTATATTAGAATGCTCACAAGTGCCACCTAAGCCAACCTTCAATGAGCATGGAATAAGTCAATCACAAAGATTTACGCACAGTGGGGCCCATGGAGTGAGCGACTATTACCACTTTTTTGCCTTGGCGCTTTCTACATCGAGACACGAGAGCTACGATGGAATCATCTCACTGTTGATTGCGAACTTACTTGAGACCTTCGATTATAACCTTCAACTTGGAAAAGTAGCCATCTCGTTCTTCGAGATTCCACATGGACAATCGCCAATCATATGCTGCGAGATAAAGGTTGTTCGTGTCGTAATCCACAACCGCAAGATTTTCAATGATCTTGGCCCTAGTGGACTGGCAGATGAGTATATAGCTCTAATTCGAGACGTCGAAAACCGAACCAGATCCAGTATCCTGTCATAAAACTACTGGCGGCGTTGATACCCTCCGCCGCTCGAACTTTTGCACCCGGGGTGTCGAGACCGGTGTCCGGATCGAGCATCATGGCTGCCATCCACCTTTCTCGATTGAACACTACCTGAGAGAGCATATTAAAACCACCCCACACTTTTTCGCGAAAGAAAGCCCGATATTCGGGTGAAGTTGACCAAGACTCCAAAGACTATAGATTCATTTGCGTTAGATTCATTGGGTCAATCAGAACTGGATCACGCACAGTGGATATGATGCCAGGTATCACTACGACGGGGTATTGTGCAGTGAGACCCCGCGCCTTCATTGCCTCACCTACTTGAAATTCGCGCCCATCATTGTTTAATTTCCAGACTTCTGGAATATGACTGCGTAGGCGTCCCCACTCCACTTCAACAAGTGAAAAGTCTATTTCAGGTAGCCTGAGTGATATGTCGTATTCTTGCATCAAGAGGAGTAGGTGTGCATGCATCTCCTGCATGTCATAAGGTTGTATGAGAATGAACCCCAGGAGAACACCCACTACAGAACGATGAGTACCCGACGACACTCAGAAAATGGGACGTACGAATAATGCCAAGCGGGAAGAGGAAACGTGCTTTGAGAAAAAAGCGCCGTTTCGACCTCTAAGACGGTACAATCATATCAAAGAATGCGCCGTGATAAATATGGCCAACGCACCTTCTGTAATTCATGTATCTGAGCATCATACAACATTGCTTGACGCTCGGCTTCTTGCTGTGCACCACGTAAGCTTTCCACTGCCTGCGAGCCGGCGTCGCTGTGGTCGTGATCTGAGGATGCTGTAGACTCGTCGTTGGCTGACCATGTTTTCGGTCGTTTAAAGAGGGGCATCATGAATTCGGTACTGTGTCGCGTCACTGAAGGCTTATCCTATTCTTTGAGCTTGCAAATTAACCGGTGGTGAACTTGGTTGTACAGGCCCACAATTTGAGCCTTCGGTTAATTTATGTTGAGTTTCGGCATCGATGGAAACTTGAAAGGAGTGTCAGTCAAACTTTGGCAAGGACAAATATTGAAGCCCCTATCCAACGCGTTCATTCTCCATTCCGATGATTCAAATCCTTCAAGTATCGGGATCTCCACCCTAGCGTCTTATAAACTACTCTATAATATGGTCATAGCGGCGAGCGCTGCGCACCAATCCCTGCTAACAATCAACAGCAACGTCGTAGTTTCGTCATTTCCACCCCAGTGGCGACTAGGTACCGTGCTACTGGTGTGGGAGCGACTGCTTATCAACGTGAGCACCCCCAAGATTGTTCTCTCCAAAGCGCAGGTAGTGAGGAATTTTGCTTCACGTTGAAGGTAAGGGACCAGGTGTGACGGATGTGGGGTCGGAGGAGGTCACTCGCGTGCATATCGCTGTCGGTTTGCCAAAAAAATGTCGGGATGGTTGCAAAGAAAGACGTCTTACCCGCTGTGGGTTTGGATGGCATCATGAATGGTGATGAGTCGCGTGAGAGTCGGCGAGCGAATACGTGCGGAAGGGAAAACGCGACAAGGGGTCATCTTCTAGCCACAGTCGTGTGCTTCGGATAAAGGCTGCCACTGGCAGTCGACTCGGACGCATGCTTCGAACGCGAGGTTCACCCAAGGATTTCCGTTGGTTGAACCCAACTTGGGTTTCAATGTGGTACACCAGGGTTGTTACCAAGCTGGTTCTGACGAGATGTGTTTCGAGTCCACTACTAGGGAGATGAGGTTGGACTCGGAGGTCGTGACAATGCATGCTCTGCGACTCAGCGAGAATTCGGGAGTGTCTGCAACCGTCAGAGAGGTCATCATCACTCGCGAAGCCTCACCAGAGCAATTACAATGTTAGTGAGTTCAATCGATCATACGCTTGAAACAAAACCGTCGTGTCAATTCGGACTGACACTGTATCAGGATGATATGGTAAGCAGTAGGGGGACGAAAGACTACGAACTCCTTGTCCGTCGTGTTTCGCCCAAGGACGGGCAGTGGTCTCTGGGCACCTTCCAAGGACCCTCAGACACCCCTAAATGGTTATGCCACATCGCAGACACGAGGCAACTAGCGTAAATCGATATGTGGACATCAACTTCTTTGCCTAACAGCAACACAATTCCGTTGATGGTTTACTAGCATGGCTCATCCTAACGGCAACCCCCTGCATGGGCTCGTCGGTCCTGCGATGCTGCAGGCATCACAGCTTGCGCGCTATCAAGCGTTAAGAAGCATCAACAAGAGTGTCGTGGAGGTGGATGAAAACGATGTGATCAGTCAGAAACCAACATCCGAGGAGGAGCGGATTATTGTGTCGAACGCCGCTGTTGTCTCTGCATTGGAAGATTTGTTCAGTTGGATGTGAGCCAACTTCATGTCTCTGTTTATGGATACACTTGATTCGCTTTTGGATAGACACAAGGACAAAACCCAGAGAACCAGCCAACTGTCGTATGTTGAATCATGGAGGTTTCATCGCGCAATGTACCGAGTTTGGATCATGTCGACTCTGTACGGATACGGGAGTGCTGCCCACGGAGAGCGTGCAATGGGCGCGAGTTCTAGCGCTCAAGAGGCTTTCCTACAAAAATTCACGTCTCAGGAGCTCATTCAAATCAACAAAGTCTCCAGGTTCCTGAAAAGTATTGCTGAATGGGTGATCTTTGCAGAGTGTAAACTAGTAGGGTCCCTGGATGTCTGTCAGTTACCGGAAACCACCGACTCAGCCTTCCGTCGCATTGACCGAATTTTTTCTCACTTTGACAGACGACTTCGATGGACTGTACATGTTCGCAGGTCCCCACATCCTTTTACGCTGCTACGAGGAGCAGAGTTCCGACCCGTTGCCGTGGGGCTACCTCGATGATGAAGTCTCCGAAAATTTCCTTCTTCCTTCTGTCGAAAGCATCCTCTCGCAGCGTAATATCACCATGCCGTTCGCATACGTAGGGTCAATTCTGGATGAAATATGTGGGGCAGCCGACACTTGTTAGTCTGACCAACTTTACTGTCGCCTATGCTTACTACGGGCAGGTCGTGCGTGTGGCCTGAATAATTTGTTTCACTCGGTCAACGCACAATGTACTCCGAACCTGTACAACGAGAAGAGTGCGATTGTTTCGTCCTTCATCCAGCCGTCGGTTCATGCACTGACACCTCTTAGATTGGGCACGCCTGAAAGGTTACCTCGGGATTCCTTCCGAAATCTTCTTGAAGTTACCATCCAACATTGTTGAGAAAGCCCTCTTCAAGGCACTCCAGGAGGCCAATTATGATACCTTGTTCCATGAACTGTTCGCACACAAGAGTGATCAGTACAGAGATTGGACAGAACATGATTGGATCTGCCTAGATTGCATCCGAGAATTTTTCAGGGTGACGGTTTTTCGGTGGTGGCGTCAGCGGAAAGTTCGAGGTAAATTTTTAATTTGGGTCTGATCGTGACGATTAACGTTCCCCGACAAGCTGGCGAGTCGGTTCCGCAAGATTGCAGGCACGTTCACCACTCCCATTTGTCGATATAGACCATGCTGACGAGTGGCTCCAAGACACGGTTTTTACTGTAAAGATCAATGCTTCGACGCGGGGCGAGACCATGCGACACGTTTCAATGTGGGTAGTATCCTATTTTTGCACTCCTTGACTGAAGCAACGGATGTGTTCAGCATCTTTGTGAGCCTGTCGATGTAATAGCGTCACTGGCTCATTGCCATGGTCGTTGAGTGTCTGGAGCAAGCATTGGATGGATTGGCGCTAAAAGTAGACCGTTCTTTGGGATTTGCTATGTCGGTCATCGCGTTTTCTTGGATGCGTGGTTGTGATGATGGCGTAGGTATTTGCAAAACATCGGACAAACTCGTTCGGACTTGTCAAATGTTGGCCACACTGCAATTCCACTGCCTCGGGAAGAAAGAAACCGAGTCGTCGAACTTCAGATACACTCATAGATATTTTCGCTAATGCTGGACCAACTTTGGATCTTCCTGGTCTAGATCACCCTGGACAACGTTTAGGGCGCTCTGACCTGCGGCACCTGGGATTCTATTTTGTTTGATGATAAGATCTCGTCCAAAACTTGAACGCCGCCAGCGCATTGGGTCCTAAGTAGTATAGCCGATTAATAAATCATGATGTGGCCAGCTGCGCAAGCTGATCGCCGTGTCTTTCACAAAAGGAAAGGAAAGCAACCATGGCCACTCCGTATAATTATCCCTATAAGTGAGGTCATCTCCATCACTATATTACTCTCCGCACCCCAGCCATCTACTCAGCGCGGCAAAGCCTCTATCAAACAGGTGCGACGTGTTCATAAGCTCTGAGATCAAACACACCATCTCACAAGGAACGGCTCGGACAGACATGGCAAAGACTCAGAGTCCCGTGAACGCACTGCTAGTCATAGACATGCAGGTGGACTTCATTACCGGGAGCCTGGCTGTCCCAGATGGTCCATCAGTTATCGACCCAGTCAAGGAGATTATCAAGCTTCCGTTCCATGCCCGATATGCCTCTAAAGACTGGCATCCATCTGGCCACATCTCTTTTGCTTCGGCTCACCCGGGCAAGGCCCTTTTCGGGTTAACGACTATCTACCCACCGGAGCACCTCGTCGTAGCCAAAGGCCAAGACGTGAGCTCAATCGCAGAGCGGGGTCTGGAGCAGGTGTTGTGGCCGGATCACTGTGTCCAAGGCACACGAGGCGCACAGTTCGTCGAACCAATACGCGAGGATCAATTCGACACTATCATATTGAAGGGAATGGATCCGGGCGTGGAGTGTTATTCTGCGTTTAAAGATCCATGGGGATTGTTGGTTTCGAATCTTGAAGCGTTGCTTCGGGAGAAGGGTGTGACGGACCTGTACATTGTCGGTGTGGCTGGGGACTATTGTGTCAAAGAGTCTGCGATCGACGCGGCCAAGTTCGACGCGTGGAAGACGTGGGTCGTAAAGGAAGGGGTGCGGAGCGTTTCGACGGAAGGGAAGGAATGGAACACCCTAAAGGCTGCTGGGGTGGGTATCATCGATACGATCAGCGATTTGAAAGGGAGACTAGGTGTGTAATCAGTATCGATTTTGCATGGTCGTGTATTGTACTACTATCACAGCTGTATCGATCTGTCAATATAGGGATTCCACACTCGGTGGATGTTCTCCACAGCAATTCATTCGTCAAAGATACGCTTTGATCTCCACTCATTGGTCAAACAATTTCATTGTTCTTCACATATATAAGCTTCCCTGTTCCCTCGTAGACGCCCATTAAAATTCACTCTCGTCTCCCATCGAACGAGCTCAGGTTCAAACGTGGTTCGTGCCCCGCGCCAGAAAAAGGTTGTCCTGCATTAAGAGGGAATCGAACCCCCGGCGGGTCGATGGCAACGACCCAGGTTACCACTACCCCATTAATGCTCGTTGTTCTTAATGGGCTAATGGTACTCACCCGCACTAACACCGTCTAGAATGCGACACTGTCCTGAAAAAAACTTTAGGGACTGCACAAAATTCGGTTCCTACGAGTAATCTCCGCATCCTGGGAATACCAGACCACAACAGTGCAGAAAACCGGCCGAAGAACCTCAGGGTCCCACATGACGAGCCCATGAATTTTGTATTACAAGATCCATGGCGACCATATGAGATGCGAACGCATGAGGCCCTGGCAGGACATGTATTAGATCAGATGTTTGTCAAGGATCATCGCGAACTCGCACCTAACCTTTGAGTCAAACTAGCGGAAACACGCACGATTGGCAGGACGCAGCAAACAGCAGTAAGGGACTGTAAGGCTGAAATCAATGATAAACTGCATGGAGCGTGGGTATTTACCGATGTTTGGCGATTTTCGTGGTCACGTGGTCGACGCGTTTCACCAAGGTTCCCACGGTCGTCGTTGTTTCTTTCTGCACCACAACCGCTCGCGATCAACGTACGCGACGGCGACAACGACAGCGACACCCACGACAGCGACGACAGCGACACCATTGTGCAACACTTTACAGACAGGCTCGTTATGAGCACACAGCGATCATCAACAGCGTCACCTTTGAAGGATAGACTGCTTTCAAACTCTCCCGATCCAGTTCAGTCATCGATTCTTCGCGACTCAGCCAAAGGATGGGGAAGATCGTCGTCACCGAGCTCAAATTTGGGGACGACCCCACTCAGGATTGCAAAACGTGAAGGGAAACCCCCCTTTCCTCCAGTCGCTCGACGATCTTCATCCAGTTACAAGCACGTCAGAAACAGTAATCTCGTATCGAAATCACCGTTCAAAAGTCAAACTCCCGTTCCTTCCAGACCATCTACCTCTACCTCTACTTCTACTTCTACTTCTAGTGATACCTTCCACGTTGAGCAAGGCACTCGCCGAGTTAGCGGCGAAAAAAGGCCTCGCCCCGATTCTATGCATGAACAAGCTGAGAACGAGAGACCCTTGGCATTCAAGCGCGAAAGGCGCCAGTCCAAAGCTTATCAGGGACTCATTGAGAAAGAGCCTGTCACGAAGAGCCCTTTCAAACGAGTGGTCAGCGCCGAAGAAGAGCAACCACCGCCCGTGCCTCCCAAGGAGACAGTTACATCAGATCTAGCGCCACCATCACCACCCTCTTCAGCACCCCCTTCCCGCCCAATTACTCCATCCCGCTCCTCACTCGTCTCCAAACGACTCCACGGGCCCCGAGCCGCGGATCAGCCTTCATTGGATGGTAGACGACAGAGACGGAAAACAGTAACGTTTGATGAACGTTGCGATGTCTTGGAGTTTGATCGAGACGAAGAAGAAGAGAACCCCTTCTTCTCATCTGACGAGGATGATTACGGTGAACCTGAACAACACATCAAATTAGAGACACATCGCTCACAAGACCACGATAATGCCGTGGGCGCCGATGGTGCCGAACAGTGCAGCTTTGAGAGTGTTCCAATTGGCGATGCAGACCAAAGCATCACCCGTATTGTCGACAACATGCTGCAATCTAATTCTCTCGCAGGACTAGGCTTGCCTTCCACGCCTACTCGCCACCCTTCTCTGCCTGTGGACATGGAAACAGATGACGGAGTTCCGTACGGACGCACTCATCATACAGAGCGCGCACGGCGCCGAGCCAGTGTATCGTCTCCCGCTATGTCTGCCCCAGGCTTCCCCTTTCAGGATTCTGAGCGTACTGTGCAAGGCTCGCCCTCGACGCCTCCTCGAATGGCAGAGTCCTCGGTGGACATGTCTTCCGGCTCAGACATTCCGCTTGGGAGGTCGACGCATGTTGAGCGTGCGCGCCAAGACCACCAAGTGGACGAAGTTGAGGCAGACGTCAATATGATGCCACCGTCACCAAGCCCAACAAAGAAACTGGTGCGGAGTGAGCACTCCAATCGAGATGCACTCATTCCGCGATTTGAATTGGAACCGCCGAGAAATGAAAGCTCCCCCAAGAATAGTCATAGTGGTAGGTTTAGATCGTCCTTTTAGTGTTGACGCTGATAATGTGCGATGTAGCCTTGCCCACTGCCGACCCTTTCTCTGGATCGAAAGCGAAGGAAGACGTTAGCGAGCTGTCCTTTGTTTCATTCGACGACCCCGTAGACCCCGCAAACTTGTCCATCGGCCAGTCGGAGGTGTCATTGTCCAACCTGGACCTGGAAGCAGAGCTCCGAAAGGTCTTTAATCCGTCACAATCCGACAATAAGGGTAATGTCCCCAGACTGTCTGACCTCATCCCACGCAACGCGTCGTTCTCGACGAGTACCCCTCCCCCCTTTACTCCTCCTCTTTCTTTTGCCACGTCCGGTTCATCCAACGTCTCCGTTGCCGATCAAGCTGTGCAGAGGGAAGGGAGTCCGTCATCTCATAGTCCATCACAGCCACGCTCGTCGCCTGTCCCTACTCCCACTGGCGGTATCGCATCTCGCCCAGCCTCCCCATCAGGAGTGTCGCTTCAGCATAGTTCGGGTTCGCTCACGGGCCTGAATATGCGCCGACGATCAGATTCCCCGCTTAATCTCTCCTCCGGACTCTCCGGTTCACCGGCCTTCTGGTCCGCATCTCCGTCTATGCGGACAGGGTCTCCCTTACGCGAGACTGCAAGCGGGCAAGAATTGCAAATCGAGCGTATGCCAAGGACAAGAATCAATAGAGAGGATGTTCAGATGAGGTTGATGAGAAGGAGTATGGAAAGCCCATTGGGGTCACCTGCCCCTGGTTCCCCCCCACCCCCTGCGGAGCCACATGCAACCGAGAAAGTGGACGAAAATATTACCGACGAGCAGAGCGCTGTGGTTCCAGATGTCGGAGAACCAGATCAGGAGAACGAGCGACAACTGGACTTGATGTCTGGCATAATAGATACCAGCGCCGAGTTCGCGACCATCCAGACCGCTGAGAAGTGCACGGTGAACTCTGCTGCCGTTATCGCCAGTGGACAGGAAAACGTTGTCAAGCATGATGAAGAGGATACCACGGATGGTAATGCATCATCCGCTGCCGCGGACGACAATGTACCACTTAGCAAACCATCAATGGTGGAGCCGTTTCAACCTCGACCTACACCTGCACGCCCGCAATTAAGCGTTGATATGCCCGAGACAAGCTTCGATCTCAGTGGAGGTCTAGGGATGGGATTGCGAGACTCAATGGGGTCCATCCAACTTGGGGAAATGCGGTCTGCCCTGGACAGACTCATGGACGATGTCAAAGGCAGTTCCAGCTCGAGCACTAAGAAACCAAACGCACGCTCACAGGTTCGGGTTGAGTTAGTGACGGAGGGCATCAAAGTCGGCCAATTCAGTGCCAACACGAGCAGTAACATTGGAGAGGACAGCATGCAGACGGAGACCGACATGGATCTCTCGATAGACGATTTTCGCAGCGCGCCTCTCGCAGAGCCCACTAGAACCGCGCCGTTACCGATACAACGCGCAACGACGGATTCGGTAGTCTATACAGGACCTTCGTTCAGGAGTCCGGTGGACGAAGCAACTGCACCTGCTTCGCCGACCAAGGATGCCATTAGGGCAAGGGAGCAGATGATTTTGGAGAAGCGAAGGCAAGCGCGGAGGAGGGATGAGGAGGAGTCGATGGGCTACTATACACCTCCCCGCCCAACGTCGATGCCACCAAGTAGTGGACGCCCGAGCCGAAGGCGTAGCCGCAGTACAGGCGACGCCGGTGCGCTGACGAAGAGCGATTTGCTTCTTGATGTTGGAATTTCTGTGACTGAAGAGGAGCTTTTTGCCGATAGTATATCGAAGGAATTGCGAAGACTCGACCCCGAGCACCGTCAGGGCGTAAGTTATTCTCGTCGGAAGCAAAAGATGACATCGCTCAATGCATCTTGAATGACAGAAATACCGTGTCCGCGAACATGAGGCTATTTTTGCCTCTGCAGATGCTGAGCAGGTCTCACACATGTCCTTTGCTGGCGATGTAAATAGTGGTAAGGCTTGGAAGGCTGTCAGACGCCCTTCTGACATGGTGCGTGCGATATTCGCATTGTCTACCAAATACTCTAACGGAAGCAGAACGAGTATGCTAAGCAGATCAGGGAATACCGGTCTCAAGAAAAACCAGGAAAGGTACACGGCAAAGTCTTTGTTAGAGGCAAGTCTGTTATTCCTTCGATGCGCGCTTCCTGATCCCGTTCTCCTCAGTACTTGGCGTGAAAAGCCTGAGGGTTCCCATACCGCAGCAAGCCACGGCACTGACGTGCACGTTGAACAATGGCATCCACTTTGTGACGACACCGGAAACACGGTTGTCTCCCGACGCGCGCATTGACCAGGAATTTGAGTTGTATGTCAATTTCTGCACTCCCTCCATAGTAAGCTAAGTGTCTCTCGTCCAGGATTGAACACAATAAGCTTGAATTTACGCTCACGTTGAAGATTCGACGCGATCCTCACATTGTCGCACAGTTTAAAGCTCGCGCACCACCTCCTGCACCGGCTCCCCAACCGGTAGCTCCACCGCCGAAACCCAAGGGTGGCATGTTCAGCTTTCTGTCATCATCCCCGAAGAAACTACCCGCACGATCCACGCCACCTCCTGCCCCTGCACCCCCGCACAAACTCCCAGACAATCTCGCTCGTTACTTGAAGCAAGACGGTACGCTTGCAAGAGCTTTTATCTCGTTTAAAGATGTCGCAGCGCGATGTGATACCCGTCTGCTAGAGATTAATTACCCATTGATTGGTCAACGTTCTGAGGCTTCGGGAGGTGCCACGACGACGGAACTCGGCGAGATTGTTCTTCAGATGTTCAGGTTACCGTCCCTTCCTGGTGTCTTGTCCAATCAGCTGCCCTTGAGCTTGGACGAATGTCTTCGTGGCCTCAGACATGTCGCGTGGCATAAAGTCACTTACTTCGAAGGCACACTAACGCAGAACGGCGGTGATTGCACGGTGAGTATTGCTGCCCCTCGGTGTTCGAGTTGGACCTCAATCTGCCGGCTTTTTACAGACGTGGCGACGACGAACGTTTAGGGTAACCGGTGCCAATCTCATTGCGTTCAATGATGTGACGAAGAAAGCCACGGCAACGATCAACCTGAAGAAAGCCGTTGCAGTGGAGGACACCCAAGCCGCACGATCAGCCGCGCTTAGTCCCGATGGTCGCTATCGGGGTGATTACGATTCGTTGATTGCTGTGGAACGTTCTTTCAGACTCGTTTTCCCTTCCGACCAAGAGATTTTATTCTTTGCTGATTCGGACGAGGAGAAGGCGAGATGGTATGTCGTAGGTTATGACCCGTTTACACACCCTTGTTGACGTGTGTCGTCCAGGTTGGAAGTACTTCGTGCCCTGGTTGGTCACATACCATCGAATCCGCTCTGGGGGGAGCTCGTTTGGCAACGTCAACAAGAGATGGCTGGGCAATCTCATCCGAGCAGTTCAACATCGTAGCTTTTTTGATCGAGTGCGTTTTCCTACTTTCCTTGATTTCTTGTCACCCCTCGTTTGGCGTTTCGTTTTCACTTGAATATGCCGTTTTTTTAAAAATCGTCGAACTTTTTTTATCCTTTTGATATGCTATGCACGTGGGGAGCATTTAGTAGACGTTGAGCATGCTGTCTCTTTGTAATACTATAAATATGGCCATAAATAACACAAGCTTGAAAACGCATGGACGAATGATTACGCAGGAACGATGAAATTATTAATGTTGGAAGAATGACTGGATTTTATCTACCATCTACAGACTAAATTATGCTACGACAGTCGTAGCATAAATCCAGCAAAGAAGCCGAGAGACACTCAAGATGACCGATTATCGATCATCCTCCTTGATCATGTCCGCACATTTCTCAGCGACCGCGACCGTCCCGGCGACGAGATGAGCACCAAGAATGGACGGAAATATGCTCGAATCCGCGACTCGAAGGTTCTGCACGCCGTACACCCTCAGACGATCATCTACAACGCCGCCCTCGCTCTCTGGCGCCATGCGACACGTCGATGAGTAGTGGTTCGCACTCAGACTCCGGCTCAGGATGAACGCATCCATCTCTGCGTCCGTTGGGCCAGCTGGAACGTCGGCATCCGAGATGGCGTAATGGTGCGCTGCGAGCTCGTGCTTGATGCGCAGGGAGAAGCGCACAGCGCTCCGCATGACCTGCCAGTCATTCTCGGTCGCAAAATAGTTTGGGTCAACCATGGGGTCCGCAGACGGGTCCGTGGACGCGAGACGGACGCTGCCAGTAGAGGTAGGCCGAAGGGTAACATTGAGAAAGCCAAAGCCTCCGTCGATAACTTTTTTCACATCTCCACCAGGAATCTGGAAAGTGCCCACAGAACGCCGTCAGGCAAAATGTGGAGGTGGAGAAACCATTCCTCGTACCGCTATGAGTTCAACGTCCGGGAGATTGTTGGGGAGAGATGCATCTTTGTCCTCCTTCGTTCGCATTGCGACACGAGATTTGTCATCGAGGAGACGAGATTGGATGAAGATGGCTAGTTCGGGAAAAGGACCAAGAAGCCATCCAGTGCCGAAGAGTAAGTACTGAAAGAAGACGACTATGATCAACCAGGGTCGCAGCTGCAGCTGTGTCATGGAGTCACGCAAGGGAATGCGGAATTGCACGGGAACACCGACGTGATCTTGCTATAGACAGTCAACCTTAGCTATTGTTCCTCGAAACGAGTCCAACGTTCACGTACGAGATGAGAGCCCACGCCGGGAAGATCCTTGCGAACGGGTATTTGGTGCTCCCTGAGATGATCTGCAGGTCCAATACCACTGATAGGATTATGGGTCAGTTCAGCTGGTGATCTAAAAGCGGGAAACTGACCTGAGCATGAGCATTTGAGGTGAATTGAAAGGTCCAGCGGACAAAATGACTTGGCGCTTTGCACGCACAAAACGGGACGGCCCACCCGTATTGCTCTGTATCCAGACTCCTTCCGCGGAGGTCTCACCGGAGGCACCAGTATTGGAGGAAACATCAATACGCTGCACGAGAACCGGCGTGCATACATGCAAGTTACCGCTGCGCGAGCGGACCAGATGAGCGGGGAGGAACGCGGTATGTGTCGAGCTTCTTCGCCCGCTGCTGTCTATAGTGTAGTGCATCTTGGCACACCCATAGGCAGGTTGAGAAGGATCGTTTAAATCATCCACGTACGGCACCCCGAGCGCGGTGGTTGCTCGGATGATACTGGCATACGTACACCAGTCAAATGAACACGAACGTCAGAAAAGGGACAGGGATATTTACCGCGTGGTGTGGTCCCAGAAATGGACATTATGAGAACGGTTTTGCCACTCCCCTGCAAATACTATGAGAAGATGGATACCAGCACCATGGTATCCATACCTAATGTGCCATGATATGGCTTGGGATCGCGGGGATCTTGGTCAAGATCCGTCTCGGAGCGGGTGAAGAAACGTAGCATATCTTCATATCCCCAGCCGACTCTTCCAGCATCACGCCATGAGTTGTATTCTGCAGGTATACCACGGTTGTACAGCATTGAGTTGATCTTTGATGCGCCACCGAGGGAGTTGGAACTGATGAGCTCTATTGTGCGATTGCCAAGATGTTTCTGGGGTGTGGAGCGCAACACACGGGAGCGAGATCCATCTGAAACAAAATGGGTGGAAAGCAGGGGAATACTGGAGAACCAGCCTCCTTTGACACCACCACGTTCAAGCAGGAGCACCGAAACACCTGGGTCTTGGGAGAGGCGGTTGGCAATGACACAGCCAGCGGTGCCTCCGCCAATGATGATGTAGTCGTACACCTCGAGGGCGTCTGAAACGAGGATCGTGGGATATCTAGTCTGCCAGAACATGTTAAGTAGAGATTCAAGAGGCCTATGGTTCACACTTGTTTGACAGATCAGAGTTTGTGTGTGAAAGATCCAAAGCGACTGCGCACGGTTTCATGGTTTTCCGCTTATTATAAATGATGTACCTTACAGTGGCTGTTACCGGGCAACGGTTCGACAGTCAATTATTCTATTGACCGGCAAACGAGTGGGGCAAGGGTGTGAGCGCGATAAGGTCTAGTACGGTCAATCCTGGTCAATCACTCACTCACGAGTTTCATAGCTTGTGGGATTTTTAGGCATACTTTGGATGAAAGAGAACACACTTGATAAATGGAACGGATGTAGTTTTTACTGTGGCATATTACCTTGCTTGCAAGGTCTCTGGATGCTCGATTTTTGATTGACCGTCACGTGTTCCTGGGACATAAGCACAGTACATACTCTGGCCAACACACTCGACTGGTGCCCAACAGATCATCGAGAACCATACCCATTCTATCTGCCCTCTCCATGCGTACGACACGAACGGCAGGCTAATCCCGCCTTACCTATACCGTGCTGTCCTCCAAGGAGCAACTGCACGCATCTATTTCGTCATATCCCACACATCCCTTGGCAATTACAACAACTTCACGGCAGACATTCAGTCTGTCCGTGTCCTACGTTCCCCTTCCCCCTCCGCTCCCAAACGACCACTACCAAAGTCGTTCGATGACCTGCTGCTCTCAATCAAGGGCAAACGCGCTAGAAAATAGATTAGACGAGTATCACCTGCATGTAATGAGATTCATAGATTTCATTGGCTCAAATCCTTCTCACTCTCTAATGTATCACATTGAACCATCGTCTCCACTTGCCTGTGCAATCTCACCGCTCAAAGCAAGGTTTCTGCCCACGGAGTCGGCACTTCCCGAGTTAGTCACGGGCGGTGAACCGTGGCCAACGTAGTCTGGTGACCAGTCCGTCTACGAGGTTGCCGCGATCCTGATGCAGGCAATCCGCGACTTTTACCAGACTAGTTAATAGCATCGGAACGACCTCGGCATTCGGGACATTGTCAGCCTTGTCACCTACCTACCCTTGCGTCCCCCGAGGCGAATCGAATTTCTGTGGTGTTGTTGAGAAGACCACGCCAAAGGCGTTTTTGGGAGGTTCATGTCTTATGGGGCAAGCGTGACTATCGCACACGCGGACCGTCGACACGGTGCGTATTAAGTATAGCTTTCTCATTCAAATCTCAATGTGCTACTACCAATTGACAGATGAGAACAAGATTATCTTATCTCGTTCTCAGGCTCAGGCTCGAAGCAACTTTTCCCCAGTGAAGCTAAAGCGTGAGTCAAACACCATTGAACTTATCCTCATTTTAGGTATTCGAAACACGGGTGTTTGTAGCCTATGTGAAGGTGCACTCTCGTAATTGATCTCCGTGCGAAGCAGCCTCCAGTGAAACTATCTGAGAGTGGCTTCGATCCAGACCATACTTGTCCCACCCGGTTTGTTTTGGCGTTCCAGCACCCGTCGGGTGTACTTGTCTAAGCTTATAAAACCTCCTGATGCGTGAATGGAGTTCGAATCCCTCCTTCTCACTCCACCACAATGTCGACCAACAAAACTAAGCTGGAAGCCCTCTTGAAGTTAATCAACTCAGCCGCCCAGGAGGCAATTGCAGAGTATGAGAAAGCTGGGGACGATGTCCCCTCCATCGACTCCGCTGAGCTTCACCCATTGGATCATGCTATCGACCAAGTCGCGCTGAAGGCTGCCGTTCGGACCCTCGAAGGTGCATGTGCTCAGCTCTGCACTACTCTTGCACCTCCGTCACACACCGCTATCAACGTGCGCCCCTACTTACCCCTTTCCTATCCTATCATACCAATACTATCCTCTAATACTCCTAGCTTGTACAAGTATACGACTATGCTTGCGTCCGCGTTGCTCTCCGAGAGAACATCACCAATCTCCTTGTGGATTACCCCAAGGGTATCCATGTTAACCAGCTTTCCAAGATCATCAACATCGACGCAAAGAAACTCGCCCGCTTGTTGCGTGTTCTGGCCACCAGAGGTTGCTACACCGAAGGTCGGTCATGTCGCTTGTTCGTCCAAGGATCCAATTCATCCCCCACTTTCCCGACTTTTCAGTGGAGACTGACACCTTTGCAAACAACCGCCTCTCTCTGATTCTTCACAGTGAAAACCCAGTCCGGCACATGATCAGCCTTCACGTTGAAGCGGTTGCAAAGGGTGCCGCTGTATTCCATGAAACCTTGAAAGACTCAAAGACTGCATACTCTGACCACCCTGACCATGCTCCTGTCATGTACGCCAACAACAAGGAGGGTATCACCGGCACCTTCTTCGACTGGATGAGACAAGAGGTGAGTAAATATTTAATTCACGTACAAAATCATTCATCTCATATTGTGTTTCAGGATGCTCGAAGAGAGGTACGTCGATGGGTACTTTGATGCCTCCAGATGTCAACAGTGTATATAGAGTTACCACGTATCTATGAGAGGACTCAACGATATTATGGGCTCTCGCGCAGTGCTGGCTCGTGCGTACCATCGGTGTGACCCGCAGTGCTCAATTAACCACAGACTCAGATTTCCCTTTCGAGAAATATTCCACTCTCGTCGATGTCGGTGGAGGTATCGGTGCTTTCTCCCTCCCTCTCGCGAAAACACACAAACACGTCAAGATCACCATCCAGGATTTGCCGGAAGCACTCGTCCAGGCTCGAGGCGTGAGTACTCTGCTTTTACCATCATCCAGCGCAGTATTCTAACCTTCTGCTAGGCTTGGGCGAGAGGTTGCCCTGAGGCGGTCCAGGAGAACCGAGTCGAGTTTGCCGAGCTTGACTTCTTTACCCAGGTTCCCGTCAAGGGCAAAGACATCTACTACGTGGGTCTAAATCCATCGTTCCAGAGATGCCCTGTCGTGGTGACTGACGGGAATGGGATTTGGATAGCTCCGCAACATCATTCATGACTGGCCCGATCATGAGTCGGCGCTCATCCTTCGCAACCTTCGTCAAGCACTGGGACCCCACAGCCGCGTCCTCATCCGTGAGTCGAAACTATCCGGCATCACACCCGGGCCATCGCGCTCACGTGCCAACACAGATGACTACGTTCTTCGCGAACTCATTCGTAAACATGCCCTGGCCGAAGCTGCATCCCTCGGTACTGTTGTGGTCAGCATTTCTCAGCTCGATCCGACTTGACCCAGGTTCTGAGCAATCCTTCCACCCCATATTCATAGGCTCCTGAACCGATGCTTCCTAACTTTGGTGTCGGCAACATTCGTATGTACCAACAGGACTTGACGATGTTGATCCTTCACAACGCCAAGGAACGCACATTGCAGAATTCTTTGCAACTTTCGTAAGCCGAACGGTCGAACGACTAGCGTTGTAATGCGCTGACACCGGGTTCTCCACAGGACCGCAGCCGGTCTCAAGCTCGAGAAGGTCTGGGACCTTGTAGAAACGTGTGTCCTCGAATTCTCGGCTGCGTGAGATACAGCTGGCAGCCACAAATATTTTACGGCTCATCGGAGCGATACGTATGGTAGCTGTGTGTTCATCCACACATGCTGTTGCGCACAGGAACATTGTGGGGAGTTCCCGCGCCAACATTCTTGTTCGACAACCAAATCACAGCATCCCCAGGCACAGTAAAGTAATATGTATTTTATCCAATTCAAACCTAGCAACATCATCCCATGTAAGTTAAGATGAACGATAAATGTGGGCGAGTTGGAGATCTAGGAGTCCCGTGATGGGGTAATCGTTACCACAGCGTCTGAACCAGTTTCCACACTTTCATCACGCCAGTTCCGATACTGTGGAAAGACCACGATAATCAGCTTTGTTGGGGGTATCCTTCCGGTTTTCACGTACTTTGCATGTTCGACTTGGTCCAGTGGAACCCACCGTGCAACATCGGTGGTAGCTTTCCCAGCCTCGGAATCCTCAGATGCATCTGAACGCTTCCGAGATTTGCCTTTCTGCACTGCCGCCTTGGTCTTCCCATCCGTCGACGAGCCCGACTCGTATCGCAGCTTGGGAGGCTCGTCCCCACCACCTTTCAATAGCACCCATTGGACACGATACGTTTTCCTGATATGTGAGAAAACGTGGATGACGTCTCCCGCGGGTTTGACGTGCACGATCCGCATTGCTCCTTGTGTGCCCTCATCATCCTTATCCTTATCATCGCCACTCTCCAGCTTGAAGCGATTCTGCCTCTTCGTTTCTGTATACAGGCACAATGGTGGGTCGACGAGCAAGTCCTTGAGAAGGCTGTTCGGAAACTCGGCTACTTTGGCTGCGGTCGCAGACGCACCGGAGACGTTAGGTACCGTCGGGAACTCGTGTAGTCCTGCGAGGAGTCCTGGGGGGTTCGAACAATATGAGTCAGTGTTCGCTATTCCGTGTTTACCCATGTGCGTGTGGGATGGGATGCTGACCTCCTTCTGGGCGACGGACGAGTAAGAAGAAGCGCTTGCGGTCATCTGCCGGGCGCCATTCGATCGCGTTGACGGAATCGAGTTCTTCGCGTGCTTTTTTCCGCTCTACTTTCATGGGGTAGATGGTGACTAGACCCGTCTCTGGGTCGTCTGCTGGGACCACTTCACAAAGGGAGCAAAGTTCTTCAATGTCCGCCTCTTCTTTGAGTGAGCTCTATTGAGGATATCGTTTGACATCATACGACCATACGAACGGAAGGTATTCGCTTACGGAATCAGACTGTGTTCTTTGATATGCACGACACCAGGGCCGCAGAGGGCAGTCCGCGCACGCAGGATCTCTGACCTTGCATACCGTACTCCCGAGCTCGATGAGCGCCTGGTTGATATCACCCGGACGTGACGATCCCTCTACAAGGGCCTCTGCGCCTCCCCACAATATGTCCTGGGCTCGTTTCGCTTTCGGCGGTGCGTATAACGCCAAAAAGCGTGCAAGCAGTCGAATAACGTTCCCGTCCAGCTAGCAAATCAAATCCACTATCCGTCGAAACACGAAGCTCGAATGTGATCAGAGGACTTACGACAGGAACACATTGGTTGTAAGCGATAGAACAGATTGCACCGGCGCTGTAACGACCGATCCCAGGTATATTTGCTTGCATGTCCTTGGCATTGTCTGGAAGTCTACCACCGAGCTCCTTGACCACTTTCTGCGCACCGCTCAGTAAACGAGCCGCACGGGAGTAATAACCGAGGCCTTTCCAAAGGCTATTGACAGTCTCGATATCCGATGCGGCGAGATCTTGTATGGTCGGAAATCTGAAGAACGTCAGAGCGAGGCTCGACAGAGAGTGTATGTTGAAAGATATATGCACGCACGTACTTGGCCATCCATTTGTTATAGTAGGGTATCACAGTCACTACCTGGGTCTGCTGAAGCATGATTTCTGACACCCAAACCTATGGACACGTCAATGGGTCTCATGGAATGACGGGCTGTCCTCAGGAACGAACCTCGTACGCACGCTGCGCTCTACCGTCCTTGTCCAGTGATCCATCAAATGTCTTCCGCCAGGGCATCTCCCGGACCTCGTGTACTTGCCCATACCAACGCAGCAACGACTCCCGGATAGGGTCGACGCCCGTGACGACGTGCCAGGATATTGGATGTATAGCCCGACTGCTTGCATTTGGCGCCACACCTTCTTGTGCGACGACGGTGGTCGTAGCGGACGTGCGCACTCGTTTTGACGCGACTTTACGCGACTGACGCGTCTTTTTGCTCCGGGGCTTGGGAACCTCGCAATAGGATCCATCGGACGCCTCTAGGAACTCGCTGACGTCGGTGTCAGTGTCGGTGTGAGTCCGTGTACGTTTGGGCATGTTGGAGAATTGGAAGCGGTCCGTACGCGGCTTCAAGCTTCAAGCCTACTCTCAGAACACAAATACGAAACGACCACGAGTGGTTTATGTAAGTACTCTCGCAGGCCCCTACCCTTGAACAAAGGTAATTAGCGGTTGTATCTTCGAAGATATTCCTATTACTGACTTCAACGTGCTAGTGACAGCTCTAGTGAAGGGCAAGTCTTGCCAGCCTCCTGCTAGTAGTTGTCGAAGGTAGCTGCAGACGCGCAGCTGGAGAAACGAAAGTACTGCGGGGAACAACTTATCACGATGCCGCCGACGACTTGAACCTGGGCTGGCCAGTCGTGTATGTCATCATGCCAAAGTTTGGTTCAACTCTTGATGGAACGTGTATGAATGCCTCGCCGTTTTCCTCACCCATCACCACTCTTCATTGGCTGATCAGTTATGGATTATTACCAGGGCGTAACTTTCACTTGTTCGGCCCGTCTACATGCCAGAACTTCCCTACGACAGCCCTTCTCAGCTTTGTTATTTGAGCGTTCATAATACGGTTCAGAATAAGCCTCGTCTCGTCTCTTCCCCACCTCACCATAGAGTATCCAATGCCGGCAAACACCAGCGCTCGAAAATTTATCGATCTCGTTCGTCAAATTTCTGGAAAGTGGGCCAACTGGGACCTCCCATCCCGGTCACTGTAATCGTCCCATCTGTCTTATCGATGGTCATCAGAAACGGTTGATATCTGCCCTCATCCCAGGTTGGGGATTATGGGACACTCAACGAGAACGGCGAGCTCCTCGTGGAAGGTAATATCTATCGCCCTGAATTCCAGGCATATCTCGACCAGCACGCGATTAAACTACATCTCAAGGGCCACCCACCAGAGCAGGGTGATCCCTAACAGGGCTACATCCTGGCTTCCACTGGCGTCAGGCACTCTCAATATACTTTCTCTCAGAGTTGTTCCCCAAGTTGCATCGGCCTCCATCAAAGGAACCTGGAAGTTCCAAAACGGCGAACGCGGAGCACTCATCATCCTCCACCAGCCTCGGCAAAGGTTCATTCCAAGGATCGCCCAGATGAAGATTCTCGAAGCAAAACTCTTGGAAGGCAAAAAAGTCGTCACGAGCGCCTTCGCATGTCCTGCATATCTACTGTATCTATCGGACAAATGTACGTTTCTGCGTCGTTCTCGACCGTGCCGTCGTTCACCCGTCCCTCTCGCAGCTGGAGCAAACTTCTTCGTAGCTCTCCGCGCCAAAACCACAGGGTCAGATGCTTGAATCCGGATGGTGGACGAACAACGAAAGCGCGCTCCTACGCAGCGCGTTCAATCGCAAGGGCGAACACTGCTTCATCCCTCTCTTTTCACTCAGCGAAATGGCCAAACGCAGCATCAAGTCCCGCTTTGGTGGAGAGGAGAAGACGCGGTAGGAGCTAATGGAGACAACATGTGAGTAGATATTGCTCGCGCGCTTATGTTGGTTTTATCGACGCTATCCGCTTTCCAGATAGCAAGAGGTCTATCAACCCTGGAAATCACTCGACCAGCACGGGGAAGAGATTGAAGATGATTGATATCCGTGTTTCCTGTACGATCTCGACGATGTGCCCTCAGCTGGTCCAAAGCGACGAAAGGCTAACAACCGTCACATGCTATTATGATCATCATTTTTTTTTTTTTTCGATTGTGTTGTACTACATTGGTACGTTGTATATGTAGAGCGGGCCTCATCTCTGGATCTACCCCCGTGTTTTGGTATTATGAAGTTTGCTGGGAGCGGCAGCTGGTGAGCTTGCTTACTTTGGGACAAGATAAATTCCGACCAAGAGAAAGTGAACAACCTCAATTGAAAGAGCCAGACAAGATGAGAAATTCGACGTATATACCATACACAATAAGCTTGACAACAGCCCGCACTCAGCCGCCTGTCGCTCATCTCCACCCGATATTCGAAGACAGGATCTCGTACTGGTGAAATGGCAATTTGGCAGACAATGTATCTTTGATGCAAGAAATTGACACGATGTTACTGTTATGGGACGAGCCGCGTCTGTCCACCTGGCAAAATACTCCTTCGTCTACGCGCACGCTCAAGCGGCGGTAAATCGTCCTCTCTCGATCGTATACTCGTGTCAGGATCTTGAGCTGCGAGTTCGCGTGATGAGACTGGAATCGCGGTACTAGACATCCACATACAGGGTGACCCATCAATACCGCCTGCGCCTTCTTCGTCGTCATCGGCCTCTGAGGACACGTGCAAAGGCATGTCATCGCCGGGTCCGGGAGAAATGGGGATGAAGTGTCTCGGAAACATGATCCGGCGGCGCTATAAATACAATTATAATCAGTCTAGGAAACGGAATCGAAAGTACGAAGGGACGCACCTTGTTGTTACCACTCGCCACATTGATCACGTCCACATCGACCTTGAACCTTTCCTCATCTACCCTTGCACGTTTTTCAGCGCACTCAACTACCCACGCGATACCGACGACGACAGGTTTGGGGTCATTCAGCATACTACACCGCCGCCAAACGACCATGTGGTTGAAGGCAGCCGGGTAAGTGACGAGCGGAACGAGATCAGCAACGAACTGACCGATATCGTGTCAATGTATTTGGGTGCCCATTCTTGTATACGATATGTGTGCACGTCTGGCCAAGACGGCCCATGATCTAAATACCCGGATCCAATCAAGCTCTGCGCTTTCGTCGTGCAATCGAGAAGACGATGCTCACCTTTGCGCCGAGTCCCTTCAACATATCGACAAATAAACTCCCCGCATCGTCCCCTTGCTCTGTCCGCACGTCCACGAATATAGCGCACCGTTTCAAGATCTTGAGTGAGGATTTCTTGACATCGCCCGAGCCGTTCACCGTCCCATTGCTCGGCCCAGCACCACCACTATCATGTACCTCATTGTTCCCACCGGGAGCCACATTACCAGAACCATCAAGCGCAGGACTTTCCTTGCCTGCCGCTGCGCTCGAGCTTCGCAATCCAGTGCGCGTCCCCAACGCCCTCGGTTTTGGCGGGGTAGGGGTCTGCGGCAAAGACGAGAGGCTCTCGGAAAGTGCATGGAGTGCCGACGAAGCCGGGTTGAGCGTCGAGGAAGGCATGGCTCGCTGTTTTCCCTTATCCGCCGAGATGGGCGAGGTCGTTAAATCGATCTCAATGCCATTGCTCGCGTTGGCAGCCGTCGGAGGTGGTGGGTTTTGTGAGGCAGCATCTCCACCTCTTTCTATCGACAATTCGGCCAGGACGTCTTGCATCACCGCATCTTGCGACACGAATACGTCCTCTTCGCCTGTAACACCTCCAGCGTCTTTCGCATCGCCCAAGCTTAGCCTCGACTTGTGCTTGCCCGCGCCGCCCCAACCATCCCTGTCCAAATCACCCACACCTCCCGATCCTTTGACGGGACTGCCCGCCACAACCGGTAAACTCGTCTTCTTACTTGCCTTATCTCCCGCCTTGCCAAAGATCCCTATCGCCCCCCTCCCTCTCCTAAATCCTCCAACCGCAGCCCCACTCCGACCCCGCGTCCCCGATCCAAACCCCGTCATGGTCGCCGCACGCTTGAGCGACGAAGCAGTCGGCCGCGCAAACGTCGTCCCCGATCCCTGCGCAGTAGACGCCAAAGGCAACGATGCGTCATCTTTGGCTTTCCCCTTCCCTTTGCTGTTCTCCGGGGTACTTTCCTCGCTGGGTCCCTCCATCGTAACAAATCCCATACTTGTATTCGGCCGACTTGGTGGCGGCACGACCAATTTGTCCAGTGCATGAGAGAGGGTCGTGAGTGAGCGTCCTGATGTCTCGCGAGGCATCCCCGTCCCGACGCCAGTACCGGCGGACCCCAGCGCGAACGGGAACGGTTGGGTATTTCTAAGTTGTGACGTCGAGGGACGTTTTAAGGGCGATGCTAGAACAGGGAGCTTCGATAGGGATGAAGAAGGGACGACTCTCGACGAATTTCCGGTCCTCGTGGACGTGAATGTTGTAGAGCTACCTGCAACAGCAGCTACCATCGAGGGGTTCCCTTTGATGAATACATTAAGTGATGTTTGTTTTAATTTGCTGGGGTCAGGCGGAATTTTTGATACGGAGGCGGACCTATGAGCCATCGATATTGGTTTCGAAGTTGAGGTTACTGCACCAGTCGATTTTGGCAGGCGAGTAGAAGTGACCACAGTTGACGGTGGGGGCATAGCCACCACTTCAGACGAGGGTCCTGCGACAGTGGGCGTGGTTGCATCAGGCGCTGAGAAACCGTCGTCAGTACTGGTGATGAGGAATTGAAAGACCATATTGGCTCTTACCTTCTACGGTGCAACTGCTGACAGTGGTATCTTCAATCTCTACACGCTCACGTTTTACCCTCTGCTCTTTCATCGACACGCTCCGTGTTACGCGTCTTGGGCCCTGCGGGATAGAAGGTCCTCGTTTGGGCTTCATAGCCCCAATAATGGTAGGACGGGAGATAGGCATAGCGTTCGAATGCGGTCGTGGACTAGGCGCTGAAGAGAGATCTACAGAGGCAACTGTGGTCGACACCGTTCCTGTGCCACCTGAGTTGTTAGCCGACATATCCATTGCTTGATCAGAACCTCCGGCCACGGTTACAGCCTTCACTGAACCATTTTCGATCTCGGAAGCGGTCGGAGGTGGCATCAGTCCCGTTGAGTTGCTTGGGGTGAGAGGTAGACGGCCCAGGTGAGACTGCGAGGCAGCAGAAGATGCTAGAGCCACTGAAGCTGGGCGCGACGTGGAGGCTGCCGATGAAGATCGACTAGACACGTGAGCAGTGGGTTGGAACATGTCCGTTGAAGCGGTAGTGTCAGCCACCGGTGGAATAACCATGGACCCAGTAGGAGTGTCGGTGCCATTGTTCATATTATTTCTAAGCGCGAGTAATCTTGGGTTTGCCTTCTATGCGTGTATGCGGTACGGCAATAAATCATAAGTTACCAAGTAACAAGAATGGAAGTGGTCAGCAGATGCACATCAACCATGCAGTGGACGTACTTTGGCCAGTAAACTCTGCATTTCAGGTAAATGTTCAGTGAACGGCGAAGATGGAAGAGGTGTAAGAGGCGAAAGAGGAGATGCGGAAGGAAAACCGGAGCGGAAAGGTGTCGCGGATCGACGGGGTGTGGCAAAATTGACTGTATAACGAAACACTGGATTTGGTTGAGGAGTAGGGTGTTGTGTTGCATTCGTAAATTGCAGGAGGGCAGATGTGTCGTCAGGGTCAACATCCATTCGATCATTATCTGGCGGGGGAATCGATGGTGCACGCCTAATTTCTACCCTATCTTTGCTTGGTGAACGCCGTGGAGAAGGGGGGATGGTTGTGAGATCTATTGCATGGACCTCTTTCTCTCCATCGGGAGGAACAGACTGCGCACGGGGAGGGAAAATCGAGGATGCCACCTTGCTCGGGGATGGCGTCGGCTTCGTAGATGAAGCACGCTTATGACCTTTAAGCCGAGCAGGCGTACTGGTATCGGGATCTCGCAAAGGTTCGTGGTACTCCGAATGCTCCTTCCCGCGACCCAGGATTCGATAAGCTTCTAGTTTGGCGCGTTTTGACTGGCGCTGACTACCTGGACTTAAAGGGGTACGCAATGCATCTGTGTCTGGTGATACCCTCTTCTTCGTGCTCGTGGGCCACATAGTATGCTGACTCTGGTTTGAATTCGAGTCCTCCTTGTAGACTTTTCCACCGTGGCTGGCTGGAGAGAACAAGCTGTCTTCTGTACCTTCTCCCTTCTCATATTTCCGTGCCCGTCCGTCCGCGCAAGTGTCCATCTCCTCTTCCTCCTCTTCCCTGTGTGCCTCCTGGGTGCCATTTTCTGCTACCACGCTCGACCTAGCCATTGCCTCTCCATGGTCTACTGTAGAGGATTGCGGAGCTCCTGATGTACGCAGCTGCGAATCCGCCTGTAGCATCGGTGGTGTTCCCCGTGCCTTTCTTGCGGCTTTGAGGGGTGAACGCGAGTGCGGTAAATGTAGGATGAGATCGGGCACCTTGAACTGCGATCGCGTTCGTTTCTGTCCGGCAGGTTTGTTCGTGGTATTGTTGGAGTCCGGATTTGTCTGTGCGGCCAAACCACGATACAACGTACTAATGCCGTCGCGGTTCGTGTCGGCCATTGAATGGCGTTGTGTCACTACCTCCTCGTTCTACACGACAAACAGGTATCTTTCGTCGCTGTCTTCAAATATGAGTTGTTCGTGGCTCGCCGTTAGAAAATGAGAACAGAGCTGCTTAGCTGCAAGATTGAGGGAGAGAGCGATTAAGAAACCCGAACACGTTCGATGATTGGATGGACGAAGTCACGTGCAAGCGGAAGTCGCGACGCCCCGCCTGCTTGCCAGTGAGACTTTTCCACACGACATTGATACAACAAGCCTCGACGACATCAATCATCGGTGTCAGCTATTGTGT
This sequence comes from Boletus eberwhitei, assembly GCA_038090915.1. Lineage (NCBI taxonomy): Eukaryota > Fungi > Basidiomycota > Agaricomycetes > Boletales > Boletaceae > Boletus > Boletus eberwhitei. Next base: position 33,450 of record JBBPNO010000028.1, read on the forward strand.
AGCATAGGCTACATCCCGTACGTCATGTCATTGTACTACTGGCTATCCAATATGCCTTTGAGGTGCGATATGCTGTACTTACAAAGTCTCGAACTTGATGCTGAGAGCAATTTCAAAATAGCTTCCTGTGATGTGACCATCCGCTCCTACAATCTCATGGAAGACAACTAAATTAAAGTCATTTCGCTTCATAGTAACTCCAATTGAGAGATTGGCATTCAGTATGTGATGACCACTGGATGTGACCCCATTCCACGAGTCATTTCATTATATTGTTAGCCAAGTCACAATTTCGCAATATGTTGGACGGTGAACGCTCTTTAACGACAGTGCTGTATGATAAACTATGAGCCCTACTCGCACACTGCAAACGTTGGAATGAATTCTTGTGTCGATGTTCACGGCCACACCAGCATGGTTCCGAGCGCCTGCGACGGTTATCAGGTCTAAAAATATTCATCCTGTAGACAAGCAACATGCTGAGCGCTGAAACGACGAGTCGAAGGTCCGTCGTTATTGGTACTCACGCATCACCCCTTCATATCTGATGGCATTGGCATATCTCTAGCAAAAACATGCTGAAGAGGGTCGTTCTGCATCAAGGGTCTGATGATCGTTGATGCGCCGATCCCAAGGCTCAAAGCATTACCCCACACAAACCGTTGAGTTTGGTCGCGGAGTTGTAACCTGAATCTTACCTATGTATGTCCTAGTATTGTCATTCCCCCGTCGCATTGCCAGTACAATCGCAGCCATGCAATCACCGCCAGTGGCCAGTTATGGCGCATGCGGTGTTGATAAAGGGATGGTCACCACTAGCCGTGCCAACGGTAACGTTTATGGCCTCTCGTCGATATGCTGTCCATGAAACCTTGAAATTCAATGCCACGGCCCACGGTGTATTTTTGCTCTGTTCGATTACTTGTACCTGAAAGTGCACAGCCCAGGTCACTGCGGGCGCCCGTTGAACCATGCTCGTACTGCCATGAATGAGTGAATGAATCTTATTTTGTTTGGCAACTACGCTCCGTTAGTATACATAAGCCCATAGTGACCGGTGACCGCGAAGGCGCCTCATTAACTCAATGGAGAATAACTATTAACGGAGAGCACAGGCAAGGAAAAAGCCACCAAAATTATAGTAATGCACAGAGTGAGTAAATACTAGTTGCCCGTAAATCTTTCCAAGATATGCGTCTCCAAAGACACGTTATCGTTTGGTCACTTTTCCACAACTTGGTCACGTTTTCAGAGTGGAATGTTCTGATCGGAGAGGGCGCGAGGACTGCTGATGAAAGAAGGAAACCGAGGCATCTCATAATTTCCGAATCATGTAATTTCCGGTCCGACTTTTCTCGCCGGCATTGCCAACGTGGAGTCCATACCTCCGGTCGAATAATTTTTTCTTGTCGCTTCAACATGACACAGCTCTTGTAACATGTGTGCCTAGAGGCAGAACATAGAGCTGTTCGACCACGCGTGTTGCATTTCAATCCTTATTTATTGTGTTCAGAATGGCGTTTGGGAGGATAGATGGAACAAGTGCCATATGGCTAGCATAAATTATATGGCACTCACGTGTAGGTCCGCGATGGGTCCACGTGCCACCTTCCGAGTGGCCCATGTGCCATTGCCAAGCCCCGAGTCTGGTCTCCCAAGCTCATGGTTGCTGTGATGCAGGCAATTTACATAATGGGTCAAGGTATACCGCCTAAGCTGTGGGTACAGTATTGGCAGCATTCTGACCGGAATCCATGTGGCGTATGTATCATGCATGTCCTTGTACACACCTGGCCGGTTGATCGTAGCACAATACCCACCCACTCTTCGACTCTCTGGAACGCTGAGTAGGCCGGTTCAAATGACATCCTCGCAGAGCCATATCACTCCTTTCATTTTTCATACAGACAAAAAAAAAACCTGTCTTACCATGTGTTTGCATTTCCACTCGCTTAAAATGCCTTCATTTAGAGCGTTTTACAATCCACTGCTTTCGCCACCTGTTTTCGGTTCGGAACCAACGTTCATCTAACAGAATGCTAAATGAGAAGTAAGAAAGAAGGGCAGTGTCACCTCACACCATTGGGGTGGAAAACTCGTGTATTGCGAGGGGCGGGATCGGCTGCAACTGTGAACCTTAGAAATCCAGTTTTGAAACGCTATGAACTCGGTGATGGGCCAACAGGTTTGTTTAGTCATGCGGATGAGTCCCCTCGGAGACATCCGTTTGTACCTGTGATATGAACTTGGACACGATGGCCGCCTGAGACCGGAGGAGAGTGATAATCATAACCCGTCGTCTCGCACGAGAGGTGACATGGTGACACCCAAGCTGATGCGCCCGCAGTTGGCAAGACCCCCAGGACGCTGGGCATGCTGCGCCTACCACTGCCTCGAGAACATTTCCATTTGAATAGAGAGGCACACTATTGGCATCGTCACATGAGGAGAGGCCAACGAACCATTTGGCAGGTTGGTTCATTTGGAGTGCTCACTGAATGGAGCAATCGAGATGCGCCAACGGCCTGTGGAAAGGAAGCCTTCGACAAAATGAGTAAGGCGACGAGAAACGTTCTCTGTCGCCACAGTCGACGCTCCAAGGTTGCATCATACTCTTACCATCCCGTGATCGCAAGACCTGGATTCCGTGAAGAGTGGAAGCCTGTCTAGTACACCTCAATAGCAAGCTATCAAGGTCATGGCAGGCAACGGAGGGCTGTCGAGCCGAGGCAATTACTGTATTATTAGCTACAGCTGGTGGCATCCGCATCACAATATACGGAAATTTCTGCCACTTGATTGCCATCGTGTGTCCTTCAGTAAAGTAGATTAGAGCTGACCCGTCCTCAATGCCTCACGAGAAATTGCTCGTACTATGTGAGCTCCTGACTGAAGGCGAGCCTCCGTCGCTTCGCGAGTGCGCAGGCTTCCCTATTTGTTAATCTGGCTTTGCAACTCCTCACGCGATGGGCTTACCATGGGCGTTCACGGCCTCACCACCTATCTGCGCGAGAGCCAACGTGTCCTCGGGAAAACCAAACAGTTTCATCCAGCGCGTGTGTCAGGCGACACCATAACGACGATTGTTGTCGATGGTTTGTCGTGAGTAGCAGATCCGCAGCAAACCCACAAACACTCAGTCTCCTACACGGCATAGATTTATTTTCGCAATCTACGAACAATCCCGCCTTCCCTGGGTATACGGTGGCGAATATGCAGCATTTTCACGATGTGTCGTGCAGGTGGTGGAAGCGTGGATCGCAGTCGGCCTCCAAGTCTACTTTGTGTTTGACGGTAGCACTCCATCTTTCCTAACCACCTGCATATCTGATGTCTGATGACACCGGCCAGGAGCTAGTCCAAACCTCAAAATCCCGACCCTGATAAGCCGCCTGAACCGCACCAACGTTCAGCACTCCTTATTGTTTTTCCGGACGTCACCGACATCTCGATCTACCCCACGCTTCCTCCACGAGAATCGCATCATCCCACCTCTCATTCTCTTGTCGTGCATAGAGACTTTGGAGAGTCTCGCAAAAGTAAATGCTAAGCTCAAGGTGCATTTTGCCGATGAAGAAGGAGATCCATATGCAGTCGAGCTAGCTGGTCGTCTTGGCGCCTATGTCGTCGGCAACGACTCTGATTTTGTGATCCTCAACTCCGGTCGGTATGCAGGTTACATTCCGCTTGAAGAGATGGTCTGGACAACGCCATCGCCCCTTGGCGAATCTCCAAGCAGACACGAGGACCAAGAGGATGGTTTTCAAACCGTAGTGAGCAAGACGAAAAAGCGATTCAATTCTGCGCCACAGCAGATATCCTTCGGGCTGATCCCATCAGAGGAAACACCATTATCTGATCTTGTTCTCTCCGTGGTAGTTTATACCCCATCGGCGCTCGCATTACATCTGAAATTGCCGACGACTCTCCTGCCATTGCTGGCCTCTTTAGTCGGAAACGACTTCTCTAACAAATTGACGACCCAGCGCAATGTCCAATCGTTATTTTTCGACAGGAGTCTTTCCCTCTCACAGCGCATCACGCACACTGCCAACACACTTTCGTCCATTCTCAATGCAGCTACCCAGAAGCGTAAAGCCAAGCACCGGGTCGGGTCAGTGATGGACCTCATAGATCGCACAGTCAATGCCCTGCTTGTTCGTTCGCCGAGTAGTTTGGCTACCGGCGAGATTGATAGCATCGTGGACAGGATCGTGAATGCCGCCCTGCAATATGCCATTGATAAATACGAAGGAGACGCGTATGGTCCGGCAAGCTTGTGGCCGACACCAATCTGTGCACTGCACGGAGGTGACCTATGTCCGTTGCCTAACCTGTTCTCGCGCGCGCTTTCGCAAAACCAAGAGCCCGGCAATGTTAATGGCGCACCTCCAGAGGATAGCCTTTTGATACTTCGCTCGTTGTACTTGAAGGCATTCCGAGCGGGAAAATTACAGCCGAAAGTCACGGATATCTTGAGTACTGGAACGTTCTGGCCAAGGATCTTTCTCGACAACCCAGATATTGAAAATGTCGCCGTGTCCATCGGCCGACCGATCCGAGCGTGGATTTATGCCTTGTTAGAGGATGGCGTGGGACTTCCTGAGGCGCCTGAAGAGGAACCCGCTGCTGTGGATGGTAGCGCGTCTGAGGGTGATGAAGCTGAACAGGATCCCGACGAGCTCATTGACGTTGTCGAAGAAGACTCGGACGAAGACGCTGACCTCCTCGCTCCGTTGCGCGGCGAACTCCGGCGCTTACGCGGGACGGAGGAAGGTTCTTCCGAAAATTTCTCGGCCTCGGTTTCATCTCGCTCCCGCTCTACGCGTCCGAAATATGTCATAGAGTACGTCCGCCGTGGAACCCGGATTGCCTCAGAGCAAGTACCTGTTCCGGACCTGGCAGCTTTAATGATCTCGTCTGACTTTGACGAAAACCTCGATCCAGACGCTTGGATACCCGTCCAGCTTCGGAGCTTGGAGGAGCGTATGGCACTGTTCCTGCATATCTTGGGGAGTAACGTCCCTGCTGTCAAGAACGTGTCGCCGAACCGACTTATCCCCGTCCTCGTGCTGAGATGGGTCGTGCAAACGTTCCATCAACGGGCTTTGGAGAGCGGGATGAGCAAAGAGCGAGAAAAGGAAAGATGGACTCGGCTAGAAGCACAGGCTCTTCTTGCATTTTACAGACAGCCGCCCTCCACTAACGTTAACAGCACAGCGAGCCACACCAATGGCACGGATAGCACCAACCCGCCAACAACCATGCCACTGACAGATCGAAACGTACAGTTGGTGGCACAAACCCTGATGGCCATCGAGACCGTCCACCTTTTGTCACAGGTATTACTTTTGACGGACCAAGTGCCAGCCAATATCCAGGCACTCTCTGGGCAAGCATTTCATGCTTATCTGACCAACTCGACCCCTGTTCCTGCGGAGGCATTGCCCCCTGGTCTATGGGATGCCTGTACTGCTTCATTGGAAGATGCGTTTGCACTGGAGAGACAGAAGAAGGCGAAGAAACCAAAGATTGAACAAGCCAAGCCAGTCGCCAAGGCAAACAACGGGACGACAACGCGTGCTGGACAAGGGTTATTCTCGTTGTTGGTTGACGATGTCGCTTGATACGTTGTGATGTTGGACGCAGTCAACGTTGTTACTTTGGTTGGAGCGATGCGTTGTATTATTTCGAGTCGAAGTGACGATAATATTGCTTCCTAACTCGAAGATCCTGTCACCGTAGAATGTTTTTTTGGAAGTCTCAGAGCCATGCATTTGCTGTGCGGGAGGCTGTGAGCGCTAATTACGCGCTGGTTACGGGGGTCAAGCACAGCCAAGGCTTTTGGGCGGTATAGTGCCACTGTTACTACTTTACCCCACACACAGTGCAATGCCGTGTAGTCCGTGAGCGTGAATAAAAGGTTTGGGTGACTCTATCCTCGATGTCCCTCATTCCCATATATTCTTCAACCGTAGCATCCTAAACTGTTCTCGAACACGATGACCTGCAGTTCCACCAAATCTCGTGCTTCTGGCAAAACCCCCACCGACATCGTCACCTACCGATATAACGGAGAACTCATGTATGTCCCCGTCGCATCAAACTACATCGTGAGTCCCCGGCCCTACTGCTCTGTTCGGCGGGCTGACATAGCCGATGTGTGGGCATCCAGCAAGCGCTCTCGTACGCGCGCGAAGCGTTCCCCCAGCTCAAGGGATTGCGGGACGCGTCACTCTCGCTCTCCATCCCCGCCCCCGCGCACGAACAGCTCGTGGGCATCAGCGCACTGGCGTGGCCCAAACTCATCACGCACATGACGCGGTATCAAGTCATCGACATCCACGTCACGCAAGCGCACGAGTGTAAGCGTGAGCGCGAGTCGGCCGTACCGATACCGGACATCACCATCACCTATGCGGATGCGGGTGACGTGGAGGGAATGGAGCCTGCGCCTCCATATTCTGGACCGGACGTCGTGGAAGACGAGAAGGCGTCATACACACAATCACGACCGCCATCGCCGTCGTTTTCGACATTACACCCAGGGAGACGGAGTTGGCTCTTGCAAAAGTTTCATGGACAATGATACGCAGATATACGTCTTGTGACATGTTAGACGCTGTTCACAGTCGATGCGAGATTCATTCTACAGAACGATACCCCATGCCGAACTTGACTTTGTATTTGGAGAATTTTCATGTAGCGATATCATTACCCTGTTATTCCATGTCGTCTACCCAGCTGTAGACAGTACTTTAAAATATGTTTATATAGAGTTGTTCAACAGTGCTTTCTGCGCCGATGCCCATGTGAGAGCTACCAAGATCTACTAGACATCATGGGGTATGTACTTGATCATTGAACGTGGTCTGCCGCCCTCCACTGATGTGCGCACCTATCGGATAAAATTAAGTTTCACAGGCAAGCCACAATGGCTGGCTTGACTGCCGCCACCAGTAACTCTGTACACACAGAATATGGAAACACTGGCTGACGGGCCAAGTCGTCCAGAAGCAGAGACAGCATCCAAACCTTTCCTTATCGCATACAGCAACTGTCTATTCGCAGGACTCGGTTAGCACTGATTGAGACGCTGTTCCTTGTGGGTTTCTGTGCTATAGTAGCGCACCTGAACAAGAGAACCTGGACAACTACCCAACGCGGAGGAAAACTCTCAGCAGCGTACTCTTACGAAGCTCTCTCGATCAAGAAGCGCCTGCCGCTTCAGCAAGTCATGCTGTCCGACGCTCAGATTTCGGTTGCACTTGGATCAAAGTTGGACGGATTGATCTCAGGGGTTTATGATTGGGTGGCGGACTTGCGATGTGTCCAAAAATGTTAAGTAGGCTGTACATATCTATGATATCCTGTAGGCTAGTACATTTCAGTGTGGTGGCAAACAACAACACAGAGCACAACCTCGATCACTCACTATCGTACCAGTGTACAGTGTATTACGTGCGGCTATATCTCAAAAGCGCCTTGCTCCGGAACGTGGCGTTGTACTGCAACAAGTTGTTGATATCCCTTACCCAGTCATCTTCCTTTCCCGGACCCACGCCTTCCTCTGGTCTTCCATCGTCATCCTCGGAAATCGATGATCGGTTGATACATGGAACGGGGTATGGCGACACCTGTACTGTCACAGAGTCCCCCGGATTTAGAACATGAGAAACACGCCCATCCATTGAAACACCCGCCGCAGCCCGGCTGCGGTCACTGATCTGGAAGCGAAAGAAAACAATAACATGTAAGAAGCCCGAAACACGAAAAGCCGGGGACCGAAGGGTATGACGCACGCGCAACGTGACAGAGGACGAACCCGGGAAGACGAGTGGACGGAAGGATAGACTCCGTGGACATATGGGAACCAAGACCACAGCACTCAGAGAGGGGTGTACGATGGGTCCACCTGCAGAGAGGGAATAGGCCGTTGAGCCTGTGGGCGTGGAAACGATCACGCCATCAGACTTTCGCTAACATCAGTATCATGCCCGATCATGATAGCTGAGTGGACGCACCACGGCCTCCGTCAGATGTTGACCATCAACATAGATATCGATTGTGTTCAGGTGAGGGCTGGAACCACGATGCAGCGCAATCTCGTTCATGACCTGCCATTCTGAATAATTGGCGTGGTGAGGGTATATTGCTAGCAGACAAGCATGAGTGACACGCACCATCGCTATCCATCTTTCTCGTATCTTTGTCATAGAATGTGCACGATAGGCGCATTCTGTTTAACAGCGTCGCCTTCCCATGAAATACGGCCTCCAGGCCTTTCACAAAGTCGTCTATATCTGTTTCCGGAAAGACGATTAACATTCGTGCTCCGCTGCGTCAACCGGGTACTCACGGAAAGGCAATAAAAATCCCAAAGTGCCCATGGAGAAGCTCAGCACTGGTGGGACAGCTCCGAGGCTGAACAACGATGCGGCATGCAAAATTGTCCCGTCTCCTCCGAGCGTGACAACCAAGTCGATCTTCTTCGACTGGGGTCCGGGTCGCCACACTTCTGCACCTTCAGGCATGTCAGGCCGGTCCTCTGCGAATACCTTTACACCCGGATACGTTTTCCTCACATGTCTGGCAACGTCATGAGTACGAACAATGCACCGAAATGGAAGCGAGGATTGACGAACTGGAAGAGCTCGTCAATAGCTTTGATGACTGGGTCGGTCCGGAGCTTGTTCACGATGAGGATAGATCGTGGAGGGTACGTGGCATGCTGTTGGCTATGATTTCAACTGAGCAAGGGACCAGAGAACGGGAAACGAGACGAACGCCTGGGCTGGGGGTGTCGGAGCCGATGCCGACGCCGAGGACATGCCTCTCATCCGTGTCGTCGCGGCTGGCATGTGTAGTAACACACGGCCTATGAAAAGCCGCGAACATGGCGTTGGCGCGTGTAGAGATCCTTGTAAAAACGAGTTGTGAAGGGCACGTCGAGCTTGACAGATAACATTCATGACCGATATCGGTTTAGGTGGTCGTGGTGGCAGGGACGAGACAACTTGCCAAAGATGGATTGCTCACGGTCGTTGTTCACTGACCTAGCCACTGAATATTCTCACCGTTGCAACCGTGATGATCAGCGGGCCCCGGTCACGAAAGACTGGGATTCAAGCTGTAGTGCCAGGTTGGAGATGGAAGTTCTCTGCAAACCATTTCACATCCCTCAAGCCTTCAAGTAAATTGAAGTGATGACATGATGAAGCCAAGTTAAGTGATAGTACTTCATACTCAATGTTCTCTGGGGCCAGTCCCTGGAGTGATGTAGGGTAGATAGCTGATAACTTAGCTGGGACAATCTGGGAACATAGATCTCAAGAGACAGCTATGTAAGTAGTGTAAATGGAATTTCAACCAGAAGGGACCCCAATCTCTGTCAAGTGAACTTCATTCAGTCCAGGAGGTGGTGATCTGCTACATTGTTCATTACCACCATGAACCTTGGCCCACTAGGCAACTGGTTGTGTCACCTGCAGATATATGTTCAAATCTCTGGAGGCAATCCATATCCATGCCATGCAATCTTCTGTAATCTGACAGAAACATGTCACTCAAAGGCATAGAGGGCATGATGGCCGAGCGGTCTAAGGCGCTGGAATCAGGTTAAGAGATATCCAGTCCGAAAGGGCGGGAGTTCGAATCTCCCTCATGTCAGATTTTTTGCTACAGTATGAGACTCGACATGATGGCATTAGGGGTCTAATCTAAACCTACAACATAGATGAATGCATTAGGGTATGAGACTACTTATATGTCTGGCTTGGCATCTGGTGGTCCGGATATCATCTCCCATGCCTTCTTACAAAGGCGACGTCCAAGGATGAAAGGTTCCGGCGAACGACCTTTTTCCAACATTCGACGTGCAAACTCTCGTTGTGACCCAGATTCGAAACTTCGCCGGAGAATATCCAAGACTTTAGCGGTTGGGGCGAGAAGCCTACGCATTGGGTCAAAGACCGGGCGTAGCGATGTCGGAATTTGTGTGAGAGATGAATTTTGCCTATATCCCCATGAATGATCGATATCAAGATTCAAAAGGCTCGAACACACCAATGATACTGCAGGTAGTCTGAAGGCGGTATGGAACTCAGCGTGCCGTCCAGTTCGACTCTGATTCGCCCATGAAGCTGTCTTATCCACAATTGCTCGTTCTGCTCGTTCTTCTCCCTGTGAAATTTGTCTTGAAGATAATGGTCCTGGGATTTGAGGCTTTGCGACATGAGCAACAGTTTCTCTACTGCGTTCTTGTTGGAGGTGGTCGTCCAGAGATACCACCCTTGCTCCCAATATCGTGTCTCATCTTCATCGGGCTTTGTGGATGGTTCGGATTCATCGATATAACGCTCCTGCACAGGCTGGCCCTCTGGCGGAAGAGGAATGTTATTGGTCTGTTGCGTTCGCCATCCCTTTCCGAGTAAATAGTCGGTGACCTCGTGCGGGTAGACTTTACGGAGACATATACTATATGTTTTGGGCTCCTGATTCTGCGATCTTCCACGGGCGGTCTGAAAAGAGTATGTGAGACACATCTCGTCCACCTTCTCGGGCACTTTGCCTGGATTGCGCAAGCCGAGTCAGAAAAAGTGGTATTGGATCGGAATGTGGTGATTGACGCACCGGGTAGTGGTCGACTTAGTGATATTAGGGGAGAGTGCACAAAGCCAACCCTCGCGGTTGCCTTTTCACCCCCACCCGGAGGATTCATTGTTAGGCACAAGTACGGAGGATGGCAGAGTGGAGTTGGAGAGCTGGTATGCGCTTGCCTCGGTCAACTTTGAGTCGGAGTTGATATTAGGTCAGTTATAACCTGCTCATTTTTCTTTCTTTTCATGATCACACCCACGTCGTATGAAGTATCGCTATCGCAGCACACGCACAGAAAGCACATTGCTTTTCGCATTTCTGCTGTGGGGAAAGTCCCCGGAGACACAGAGTGATCCCTCCTCACCCGGAACGGAAAGCGCCCAGCTTAAAATTTGCTGAGGGGGGTGAGATACGGTCGGGCAAAGATCGATTTACTGGACCGCGTTTTCATTCGGGGACGGTTCCGTTTGCCCACTCTGTTGCAACCTGGATGTCGGGCAACCCTGTGGTAGCGTTTCATGCGAAGATATGAGCATGTCTCTCGTTTGGGTTGCTTGACGGATGGTTTGCTCTTCGTTGCTCATAGATATAGTTATGCGGTAGATGGCGTCCCATCTTTGGATGCCTTCAACTCAATGGGGCTTACTCTCGTTCGACGTGGGTCTTGTCTCTATTTTATTTATTTTTTCCCTTCTGAACGTTCGTCGTTCAACGTTCAATGAATGGTCGTGGAGATGCTATGCACGAGGTGAGTACGCCGATATGCTTTGGATTATGATGCTTGGAAATTGTATGGTTTGAATTTCTTCAAGGAGAATACCTTGTCATACAAGGGCGTGCTCCACATATGACACTTCTGACCTTTCTTTCGGGCGTCATCTACTCGAGGACTCTAATACTGATTCAGTCTTCTCGTAGGTGGTTTGGTTCTCCGCAGTGTCATTGATGGGTACCTCTGTTGCTAGTTCTTGTAGTTGTACCCTACTCACCAGTCACTCGTCCGTAGCTTCAAACATGATAGTTGTTTCATACACTTGAGCTGTGTGCCAAATATAACAGCCTCGCGATTCAGTAGAATGGTTCACGACATTCGGCACCTCTGCGGCCCCGCATCTTGAGCGACCCGGCAGGTCGGCAAATTGTTTTCTGTACCCCCGGCATTGCTTGCTTGTCTCCGTCCGTATAAGATAACGTTCCTCGGCACGCAGCGGCAGATAACAGTCACCCTGAAGTTCCCGTCCTTCGTCCTTTCTGGTTTCCTGTGCATAAGTAGATTGACGGATCGTGATTTCTGTCTCCCAAGCACCCAGCCTCCCAAGCTAACCACTCATATGCCCTCGCAGGAATTACTTCAGGCGCAGTCTGAATGTTCTGCCACCCAACATACTTCTCTACATGAACCTTCGGTACGTATGATTGTAACCCGGCGTTAAAACGGTCGGCGAACACTTGTTTTTTCCTCCCTACAGACCATTTGTTCCCCCTTCATCGAAGGCTCGCCTACGGGTACCACTTCTCCCTCAGAACTGTACGCATACCCCATGGGAGCGCTCGCCCCCGATTTCCTCGCGGCACTCTGGCGATCCCGGCTCGAGCTCGCTATATTCGAGCTGGAGCGCAGAACGGTATGTACGGTAGCGCTCGCACCAGTGTGGGGGTGTGGATCCTGTTCGATGATGGTTCACATATTTTGTAACCACTAGCTGCCGATATTGAACGTATTCCATAACCGACAGCACCATGCCGACCGGAGTGTGCAGATATTGCAGAGGTGGGTTGACATTCGATTTCTCTGTCATCTCGTTATTTCCCGAAACGTGGCGCTGAAGAGGCATACGGAACGGTATAGTGACACTCGATGGAGCCATCCGTTGACACGGTACAACTGCCCGTAAGCTGCCGGTTTAATAGGGTACCATAAGCTCAGACGTTTGTTCTTTCGAGGATCTTCAGGCAGAGACACGAAACCTCCGACACCAATGCTACATCGTCACCCACACAATTGCTACAGGCACACATGCAACCTCCTGAGCGCAAAACATGGCTACCCGTTCTATTACGCCAGTCTCTGCAACTCCGCGGAGCGGAGAAGGTGTGGCTCAAATGGCGGGGTCCATTACCATTGACGATGAACTTCCGTCGACGTTCCGTCCGTGGAAACGCCGTCTTTGTACACCGATACCGACAGGGCCGGCGCCGCTTGGTAACGCGCTTTTGGTTGCAACGGCGTGTTGAACCCCACGTTGTCCGGTGGTTGCAGTTGGGTACTATCACCTTCCCTCTTCGGTGAATGGTGACTGAGAAAGCGGGGAAGAGGAGGGGCAATAGGCTTCGGACGTAGTTGGGAACCGGACGTGGACGGGATGTGGATCGAGTGCCTGTCTCATATATCGATGGTGTACACATGACCCGGCTGTGAAAATTTCTACAGTGTACATGGCAAGTTCTAATTGTTCTTCCGGCTGTGAACGGCGAGAACCTTTCGATGGGCCATAGACTTTGAAGGACGCATAGTCTACTGCTGACGCCACGAATTCGCAGGAGGGGGAGATACAAATCGTGGTCATACCTTCTTCATGTCGCAGTTTGAGTGGGATTGGATGAATCCCAGGGGGGAAAGGTGAGGGAAGAGAGTTGGTAAGGCTTGTCAACAGACCATTCGAGGCCACTCCTCCCGTATCGATGTTCCAACGTCGTATTCCGTGCCAGTGGTACCGTGGTCCCGATGGACAAAAAAAGGGAGGGGAGAAGGTACTTTTGATTTTTCGTCAAAGCTAAGTACTAAGTTAGTAACGATCCTTGTGCTTACCTTTCCAGCTCACAGCGAGATTGTGAGATCTTCCGTTGCCAATGTATACTTTATTTTTTTCAACATTCCAGACTGTGACAGTTGCGTCGGCCACAAGTTCTTGTCCGCCTGGGAGGTATAAGCCCCTCACAATGCCGCCATCACCAAACGCCTGAAGTAGAGGTTGGGGACCGCGTTACTAGCCCTTTCCATGGCGTTTGACATGAACGATCTCGGAGTCGATGGGTGTAGAGAGGTAAGTGATTCGCCAAAGAGGATACACTGATCCACAGGAAACTTGTACCACTACATTTGCACCCATACGCGCATGGGTCAGCTCTCCACGTTTCCATGCATTCCGCCAGAGCGACGAGCTTACGACACTGTTTAAAAAGTATCGAGATCGAGGTCTGGTCGACAAACATGTAGTAGAAGAGGTTCCATAACTTGGCTACTAGTAGAACGCTGTCGTCGGCGAGAAGGGTGAACAATAATGTGTTGCGCGCTGTGATAAATTGGTTGGAACGCTCAAGAAACGCAACGGCCAAAATAAGAGAGTAGACATTTCTACACAAAGGGTGGGTGTGGATGTTAGCGTCATCAACCTGAACCTAGTAAAGGCTAACGTATCACACTCACAAGAGAGATGACAACGATACGCAATGCGAAGGGCTGTACGGGGTCGTCAACCTCAGTGGCAGTTTTGAGAGAAAGGAATGGCGGGTACAGTCGTAGCCAGCTGGACGGCCTTTAAGACAAATGGATGCGGTCGCACCGGTGGTCATCGTTTCGGATTAGTTGCGTACGGTGAATCCAGGTCAGATTGAGCCACCGTCAAACGATCTACCAACGCAACGGCCGCCGGATTCTAATACTTACTGTTGGTAGCGAGGGGGATGTAGAAGTCGGGAAACACGCCGTCCGCTTCGTATTCTGCGTCGGCATCCGTCACTGGTAAACGTACAAAGCAAACTTGGGTAGCTGGTGGAAGTTGCCAGTTAATGGTCATCAGTCTCTTGAGCATTTTACCCACATACTTTCGACCTAGAGGGCAATCGGTATGAGGCCGACGTGTGGAACATGCCACCGAACGTCGAACCAGAGGCACCATTGAGATTGGATTGGCCAAGCACTATTATTGCATATCTGGATGTGCCTTTGATCCGTTTCTACCACCGAGAGCCAAGTCCTGGGGGATACAGACAATGCGAACTCCCCAAGGGATGTATCCCACTTGTTGCTCGATTCTTGTGGTAACGAGCTTGGAGCGAAGCCTTGGAAAGCGTCGCATGCAAATCAACGTGTCCAAGCAATGCGACAGAGAATCGATGATAAGTTCGAACTTGTTAACTTAGTACTAGAGTATGGCCTCGTTGCGAATCCGAGGTAGACTTGGGTCTTACCGACATGTAGCTGTAATGTCTTTTCTCTAGAATCGAGACAAGAAACCAACCAAGTTGCGTGTTCAAGTTCATCCTGTGCAAATTCGAACATGACACGCTCGAATCTCAAACCCATATCATGATGGTTCCTAGACCCAGTTAAGCAGATCAGAGCAAAAATACATAACAAATCTGTAAAATACTGAGGTGTGCGTAAGAAGATGCAGCCAGTGTGGTGATGCTTCTAAGAGATCTGTTCAGGTGAGCAGTTTTTAGCCGATATAATAATCCGAATTACCCATTCAATCAACGTCCATAGTGGATGCACCACCGCCTGCCCCACCGCCACGTCGACCGCGCCCGCCTCTCTTTACCCCACGTTGCCACCGCTGGACTTCCGGTCGCGAGTTGTTCTGTTGACTGTACGCCTTGGGATCCTCCCCTGGCGGTGCGACGAGGACTGTGGCACGCGGATCCGAGTTCATGATTAAATCTGAGCGCATTTTTCTGTTCACGGTAATGGATTTGGGTGGTGCTTACAAGGACATATCCAAGAAGACTCACGATCCGGCATCATCTGCGCTCATCAACACGTCAACGCTCCCATTCTCGTCCACCAGTTCCACACCGCCAAGTCTTCTAGAAAGGCCGACAGATTGTACGCCTATGACCACGACGCGGAGTATACGACCGTCCGCAGGCTGTTTATCGAATTTGGCAACGGCAGCTGCAGCATGGGCGGCCTGCTTGAAGGTCAGTCGGACAATGACGTTGTCAGATGCTTGGTTGGCCACAAGGTCGGAGGAGATGATCGGACCACACCGCCGGAAGATCGCCTGTCGGGTATCGGAAAAAGGCTGGGAAACGAAAAGGGAAGAGACACACCTCGACATCGGCAGGGGTGGTACCCTTCACGAGACCGTCGACCTGTACGACGTTGCCGTTGGCGCTGGTGCTCGCCCCCTTGATGCTTATTCCACCTGCAGCAGTGGCTTCTCTGATTGCGCGTTGGACAAGGATGGAGTCGGGTTTGCGCGGGGCTGCGGCGGAAGCGGATAGTCGAGAGGAGAGCGAAGGCTTGTCCGGGTCTTCGTACAGGTCATGGGACCATTGTGAGTCTGAATCGCCTTTTGGGGGTCGAGGGGAGCGGGCCTGAGAGCGATAAAGCGCGCGAGTGCGGAGGGATGGACATTTTATTTTATTTTTTAATGGACAGCCTTGGAGGATGCGAATCGTATAGTACGCACATAGGGCGAGGATCGATTTGCAGATTTTGGGCGGACGGGGCCACCGTTAGTGGTGGTGGAGAGTCGGGCCAAGAGGGACATGATGATGGTTCGGGAAAGAAAATGCGGCGAAGCAACAAGACTGCTGTGTGCGCTTGTTTTGGCGTGTGGCAGAAAACGGGAGGGAGCATGCGTCAACTTGTCAGACCATCGACCTCGACAACACACAACGGTGAGCTCAACCCTCGCAAAACCAGACCATCAAAAGACGCGCAGCTGCTACACCCCACGCGGCCGTTTTCATTCTTAACGAACCCTTATTAAAGCTAACACGACATGGTTGGAGCTGGTACGTCTTCTTTTTAGGGCACAATCCTTACCACGTTCTCGGGTGTTGTGTCCTCATTCACCCATCAAACAGGTTGGCTGTTCCTGTTCTCGGTCCTTATGGCCGCCGGACTGCTCTTTACAATGGTCTTTTTCGTACGTCACTCAGCACTAGTCCAATCGAACGGTGCTCTGACATGCAACATAGATCATCATGTTCTCTGACCTCGAATGCGACTACATAAATCCCATAGATCTCTGCAACAAGCTCAACCAGGTAATTGAATGACTGGTTGTCTCCCCTCCTGCGTGCTCACAGCGTCAAACCCCTAGTTTGTTCTGCCGGAAAACATCGCTCATGCTTTTCTCACCATTCTTTTCTTACTCTCGGGCCAATGGGTTGCATTCTTGCTCAATCTCCCTCTCGTGCTCTATAACGCCAACAAGTGTGTCTCTTGGTCACTTGTTCATTCATGGCGCTCCTTACACTTGTAACAGGATACGAAACAAGAACCACATGTACGACGCCACTGAAATCTTCCGCACGCTCTCCGGACACAAGAAAGAGAGCTTTATAAAACTCGGCTTCTACCTCTTGTCTTTCTTTTATTACCTGTACCGGTGTGTATCCCCCTTTCTCATGCCAACCATCCGACCTCATCTCCGAATTAGCATGATTGTTGCGCTCATTTCGGAGAGCGAATGATTGTCCAGCTCGTTCCGCAGAGGTTCAGGACTGCCTACCTTCTGTGCGGAATTGATGGAACAAGTGTGCAGCGGCAGACTCGGGCTTGGCGTAACGCGTCTTGCCCAGGGGATGAGGTACATAGACATCTAATCTGCGGTGGACGTATGGCGCCTGGATATACATGAGGAACTTCGGCGGAGCGAGGGGTTTCCCATGTTGTATATCGTCTCCTTGGATGCTATGATCTTTGATTCTCTCATATTGACTGAGTCTGGCGTGGGATGGTCCGTGTCAACACTTTTCAACACCAACCTCTCCTTGCTTCCGACTCACTGACTTGGCATCATGTTGGTGATTCTGCAGACTCCGGCAACGATAAACTTTTCGTCTCCGCGACTGCGGGCTGGCAGAGAATACCGCGTTATTTCGCTGGGGGACTGCGACTAATTTCTGAAAAAGCCGCCAAGTTCTCTGAGGTCGTTCGTGGAGCGACTAGTGACGAAGTGGCATAACCTGCAAGTACCACTTTCAACGCCTATATAAAGCGACGAATATTGGTTTGTTCCATGTAATATAATCCCAGACACGTCATTCGAGACCATCACAGACGATATGGCCGCCATTCAAGTTTGAAGGCATCCTGCAGGTATTAAGATCAGTAGTCTGGTCACCAGACTATATCCAGAGACCATTGTTGGGTATGTCAAGAAGCCGTTCGGATCATGATTCGCGATGCAAAACAGGCCGCTCGCCCTCTTGTGTATCATTTAGGAGCGACACCGAAATTCCGAGTTCGCATTCAACGTTTCTACCTGTCATACAGCTGTCGGGGGACGAGTCTACCGAGGTGTTCAAGCACCAGGGTATCAGCTTTGAATGTGCGGCAGCGTGCTTGAGCAGTTGCGCGGTCGTTGACGCAACGGCGGTTATTCTGGTGGAGAAGAGGATTTTCTTCGTGCGCATTATTTATTGGTATCTGGAATTGTTTCACATATTCAATTTTTTGTTGATGATTCCCCTGACTGCAGTTCACTGGATACTTGACCGCACTCTTCCATTGTAGGAACGAGTGCTCTGCACCAGTGATATCCGAGAATGCAAAACGGGTCCAGTATTCTGAAACATTCTACTGAATGCAATTTTTCTTGTGAACTTTCCAATCCTTCACCTGACACTCCTTCGAACAGTACCTCACCCTCTTACATTTCCCGCAGACAGACAGCGACCCTCCTTGCTTCCCGCACGCTTTGCATCGCCCCTGATCCGTTGGCCCGTCTGGAACCATCCCCACTTTCTCCAAATACGGCACCGCGAACAGAGGACTGATGGCCGCTCGAGTCGCGTACGGTGCGAGAGACTTGAACCGTTGCGGAAATGTCTCCGTCCCAACCCCGACACCGCAGGAGCAGAAAGGACTCTTCTCGGGATCTGCTCCAGCATCTGGATACAATGGAATCGTTCCGTGCGTCAAGTACTCGCAGGAAGGTCGGTGCGCCCAGGTTCGGCACCGTTCGACAAACAACGGAAAAAGGTGGCGCCAAGCCTCTGACTCATCTCGATCAATTTTGATCGCCACGACATCAAGTACGTCGAGTTTGCTCAGCTTATCTTGAATAGTCGTCGTGCCTGGAGCAACCCAAGCATCGGCGAGGATTGTGTGGGAGCCAATGTCGAAACGAAGATCCACGACGAAGATAAAAGCGAGAAATTCTTGCGTAGATGTGTTCTGCAGTACGAAGACAGGGCGGACAGGGCCCTGGACTCCAGCAGCAGAAAGCAACAGACTATGAAGAGAATCTTTGAGGTCCACGAGGGTGTCCTTGACTGTTGGGGATATCTTCTCCCGCACAGCACGTTCCCTATGGGAGAACATAAGAGAGACATGCGGGATCAGCCACCTCGATGCTCCCTGAATTTCCGATGGCTTGAACGGAGGACAACGATCTAGATTCACTCGGTGGACATTCCATGAGGTTGGAACTGCGCCATCAAGCACAGTAAAGAACCTTTTTGCGATACTATGTTCATTTTCAACGTGCATGGACAATGCTAAAGGCGCAATGACCTGCAAAGTGTCAAATTTGCTCTAAATTATACGATGTCACTAGCAATCGGCGTACCTCTACATACATCGACTTGCGGGCAACACGAACCCTTGTATTTGCGGTGTTTACTGGCAATGGGAAGTAGATACTCTCCGTGTATTTGTCAATACACAAGCGGGCCCCATGGGTCGGCACATCTTCAATCTTCACAGTTGACCCAGCTGCTAACGAAGCTTGACCAGCTGGGTCCGTGAGATCTACCCGGATTAAGAATGAACTGATCTCGGTGCAGGATGCATTCATTTGCGCGCTGAGAGCCCGCCTGTCCTCCCGGGCCATTTGTATACGCGGATGAGTCGCGGCTGAACGAGCAATTGGTGGAGAAGGGGGTTCGGCAAGTATGTGGACGTGTGGCGAGTCTTCTAGCGGTGCGGTAAATATAGCTTCTGTGAGAGAGATGCGTGGCGAAGGACGAGTTCTAAACCCGACAATCGCATTGTATGACAACATCAACGCGCTTGATGGAGCAGAGAAGAAAACAATCAAAGGGGAAGAAGCTGGGTCACCTTCCTTCTCTTCCACAATAGTCGCGGCTTTCTTCTGGCCGGTTCCAGTTGTCTCGAGCTTCCCGTACGCTGCAGAGATATGCGCGAACATGTTCCATAGGCTCGAGTTCCTGATCTCGCAAAGGAGCACAGGGGTTCCCGCCAAGCGAAGCTCAGACTCGACAGCCGTGATTTTGCTCTTGGGGACCACAAGGACGACCGTGACTGCCGTTGGAATCGAGTCCCAGTCTCTGAAGATTGCAGAGTCTGTTTTGATGCGCAGATTTCGGACATACGACTGCTCCATAGAGGTGAACGTGACTATATCCAAGAGGTGGAAGTGACAACACATTTCTTGATAAAAGTTGGAACCCAATATCAGGCTGGTGTCGTGCACAACTGCATCATCAAACTTCTCCATAACGCGAGTCCAGTCCGTTTGAACCCGAGCTTTGATATGGTGCAGCAACTGTACGAAACTCCGACGAGTGTAGTGTAAGAGAGTTTGCTCTTGGACCGCTCGGACAGCTGAACGAGACATATTCTGCAGTTGACGAGCCATGTTTTCATCGGAGAACATCTTAAGGTAGACTCCAAACAGAAGTCGACCAAGCTGATCTGGTGCGAATGATATGAGGTCGTCGCTACCGATGACCTTCCAAGCAACTTGATCATGGTATTGCGTTCCCGACGAGTTGAGGGTTTGTAGGAGAGTTTCGTGTACATTCGAGCGAGTCGTGCATCGCGTTAGGAAAGCGGAGGGTACGATACCCAAGAGAAGTGATATGGTTTGCATGTCACCACAGAGTCGCTCCAAGATGACCGTCGAAGGTGTATCACTATATGAAAGCAATGCCTCGGTGTATAATGTCGCGGAAGGGGACTTGGAGAGGATGGGAGCTGTGACTACCAACAGGTTGAGGAGCCCGACATGATCAGAAATGTTGGATGTATCGATCACGTTGAACATGGTTGGGGCGGAAGTGGGAGCGCCTTCTCCGTACTGCTTTTCCTCGAACTCTATTCTCGAGGCTCTCCAGGGCGAGCTCGAGATCGGAGTAGCAGTGGCGCCGCATGAATTGCGATGGAAAAATGCCTGACACAACCTCAGTGCGTCGCCAGCGAACATCCGAACAACGAGCTGTGACGATGTCATGGAGGTGACCCTCAAGAGCTTGATGACTGAGGTGCACCATTGAGAGAACTGGCCGCGTGCCGCTCGTACCAGTTTCTGCACCAGTACAGTGGGGGTCTCGCTACGGGAGGTCGCGAATACCTCTGCGAGATGAAATCCTGCGACCGGGTCCACCCCATAGTGAACAGCGAATTTCTCTCCCGCCATGGAGAAGGCGAACGTGGGATTGACAAACGTAGCCTGATTCGTGCTGTGCAGACCATCGTCTGTGATCCCAGTCGACCAGAAATTGCGGAACTGTTTGGCGATTACCTCCACCGCGAGGGGCAAAAGAGGTCCGGCGGAACGAGCTGACGTCAGGACGAGGTCATCGGCAAAACTGTCGTTGATTTCTTTCATGCCATCCAAAAAGCGTTTCTGGAACCGTTTGCGATGGTCTAGAGTATAATCGGCCGTGGCGACATATAGGCTCCAGAACCGATGGAGTTCTGCAAGCGTCCTTTTGTCGCACACAGTCAGAAAACGTGCATATGGGCCAGCATTCCATGACTCGAGATCCTTCGCCAATGTCAGGAGCTTACGACACTGCGCGATGAGCAAGGAGAGTGATTCTTGGTCCAACACGAAGTGATAGAAGATATTCCATATGAGATCTTTCCTATCTTGAGCGCCTTCGTCAGCCAAGAGCGTGAACAGTATTGCGTTGCGTGCTAATCGAGAATTCAAGACTGCGATGAGCACAAAGAGAAATGCGAGGCCTACCGAGCACAGCGGCTTCCACATCGCAGCAAGTTACATCCAATTTCTGCGACTCTACATAGACCGAATTAGGACGTCCCGGGCGAAAGTGAAGCCGTGGAGGCACGCACCAATGTTGGAATTCATCTCGTTTGTATGTACAGTGTACAAGATGTGTCGAGGGTCGCCACATGCCAGGAGCAGAATATTTGCGTGTTGTTCGGGAGGGAGGCGTTCAGTTAACCGTACAGCAGACGTGTTGCCAATCGGATAAAAGTATGTTATTCCGCGAAAGAACAGAGGATGCGACATTTCAAGTTGAGCAACTTGTCGGATGGAAACAACCAGGTTGTTGGGATATGTAGTAGTATTGGCACCGCCGTGAGCGACCCGAAGTTCGGCGCCGAAATCGAGAAGTCAAAGAATCAAACAGTTGGCACTGGCGAATTTGCTGTCGCACTTGGAAGCGTTTGTACGAAGTTCAACGCTCAACCAGAGAAGGAGTCAAAGAATCGCCTTGAAGCAGCTCAAATTGCAACGTGGCCGCAACACGTACGATGTCCCCTGGCCCGGCGAGCCTGAGCTAGTGGCGGCTTCCGACAAATGGAAAGCCGGGGCATATGGGCAATGCCGTGGCCATTCTGGCGTCACCCATTGAACTTGAAGCTCCAGGCGAAAAGATGAACGTCGACTGACCGGGTCGACTCGTTCAAGATTGAGACCTGTTGCCAGACACATGTTTCAAATAATCAACACATTTTCGATCACAACACTACACGATGAACATTTCGCATTTACATCGACTTGCTCGATCAGTAAAATAACGTCCACACTTCGGGCGAGCACCCTAACCAAGTTAATAAAGGTAGCGGAATCCCCTCCGACGGCGGATGGCTTCCTCGAACGAAACACCTTCCAACCTGGCTGCCTCCTCGACACGCTCCCGCTCGGGACCTTCCATGAGCTCCCGTTCTTCCCGTTCCATCCGTTTGTTTTCGCGGATCAGCATTTGTCGCATGACTAGGCATCACACACATACGTGAGCATACATTCGACCGAGGCAGTGAAACAGACAAAAGCAGCGGGTGTAGGGTGGGGCACGCCTCAACTTACGGAAACTCAAGGCGCTCGAGAGCACGAGACCAGAGAGCGCGATGACCATCGATTGATGGTACTGCGGACCCCATTTGGCTTTCCATATGTATGACCCCATCCTAAGGGAGTCAGCTAGCATCTTCGAGTGACACTACCGGGCACCAAATGACATACGTACACGTTCCCGAGGTTTCCAAATCCATTGACCAGACCTAGTGCCACCGATCTCTTCGCAGGTGGACGTGGAATCGCATTTGAGACCCATGTCAAGGTGAGTGCGAAGCCTGTTTAATATGTTTCAGAACCTTGAGGGATGCTTGCTGTACACCATACGTACCACAATAGCCGGTGGTCATGAGGAAAAGCGAGAAGTATCTCCCACCGGTGGACATAGTCGCTAAAGAAATAATGTACCCGAGGATGACGGCCCACCACCAGCCTGCTATGTGGAAAAAACGCTCTCCGGTTCGATCTAAACGCCTCTAGATCAGCAGTCAACTTCAACCTTGACTGCAGGCATTACTTGCCGCAATTCCATGCATTAATTACACAGCATATTGAAGCGAACACCCACGGAGGTCTGTAACCAAAGGTATCAATAAGATGAGGGGCCAAATGAACGTCAGCCTACTCACGCGGACATCAAGAGGGTATTAGTTGTGTTGTACCCGAGAGTTGCAGTCAAGCTAGGAAACGGATTTCGTGAGCATCACAGCAATACATCGTGTACTCGCCGGAGACTCACGTCGGGAAGAAGTTGATATAACTCAACCCCAAGAGTTGAGAACATGCTATGGACATGAAAACCCAAACCTTGACATCGCGAATAGCGAGCTTGAAGCCATCAAATATTCTGTAGGAAAATGCCAAACGTCGTACGTTTTCGTATCACAACAAAGGATCCAGAAATGAGCAGAGATCACGTCAGCTTCTAGAATCAGACACGCACGTCGTATCGGCAGAATCCTGATCAGCTTCCCCTGCATCTTCTGCCAGTCTCACTTGCGCCAAGCGGCGTTCCGCAGGAGACAGCCATCGCGTGTTGTGGGGCTGACAACGGAATGAAGTCGGTTAATAAATAAATGCCGTTGTGCTACTCGACACCCACGTAATCTGGGAGAAGCCAGCTGGGAGTCACGGGGAAGACGATTAGATTCCAAAATACTTTCCTGACTTTGGAAGACGAGGCACGCACATAGCCAGCAGTCCGATGAACATCGTGATGGCGCCCTAAACATAAACACAACGCATAACGTCAGCGGTGCCCAAAGAGAAGCCCTAGAATCAGAAAGTACCTCAATGTAGAACAACCTTGTAGGTCCATGAATGAGCTGGGGCAGCATGGGGAAGAGTCCAACTGCTTACCATCGCCATGCAACAATCCCGAGTTTTCCTTGCATGTTTCCCAGAATTCCAGCCGCTACGAGCTGATAACAGATATAACTTGTGAGTTTCTTCCGCGGAGATCGGACTTACACTACCAAATGCGTTTGATATTAATAGGCCAACGTAGAAAACGGCTGAGCGTAATGCCAGTTCCTATGAGTGTGTGCAAGTGAGAGGATGGGAGTAAACAGGGGGATGCTGAGCCTACCTTCTTGGTGTACCATCTCGATAACAGGTACATGCACCCTGGATAGAAGGCCGCCTACAATAGAGAATCAAGCCAAATGACGAGAGTAATTTAAAAATAAATAAAAAACCTACTTCAGGAAGCCCGATGAATACACGACATGCCATGATTCCAGCAAGGTTTTTCGTGATCTGTAAACAGAACTGAGTAATATGCCACGGTCTCATGGAAAGACGAGACCGACTCCAGTCAGTGCGCTCGTTAAACCCCAGCCCACGACGCAGGCTCCAATGTAAAAAGACGGCCTTTACATCATGTGGGCGCCGTCAGTCCATCAACGCCTGACATTATGCATGATGTACAGACCTTGATATATAACCCAAGATCTAAGTAGACTTTTGAGCACGAGGATACAACACAGAATAATATATCGAGATGTACCATGTTGGAGGGGATCTGCGCAGGACAGTAAGATGCATATAGAATAGCGATAACAGTTTCATATTGGACGTCTATACCCGAGTCAAGCGTGAACTCGTGCAAGGTGGGGAACCAGTTTACCATTCAGGCCAAGATCCACCTCTAAACCCTGAAGTCTAGCGGCAGTGATAGCCACACGCTACACAACCCAAGAAACATCCGACCCGTGAACAACGCCGCCAAACCGTGACAATGGACAAACTTACGTCGATATAATTCATCAAGTAGATGACGACGACAGTAGGCATCAACCTCATGTCGAGCTTACGCACGAAACGGCGCTCTGCTCCCTTTCTGTTCTCTTCTCTCAGTAGGACAAAGTCGTCTGGTTCTCCTTGTATCGCCCCCACATTCTCTGTGAACGACTCGGACTTCTTCTCGCCGAGAGACATCGCTGTTGCGCAAAAAAGGCGGTAATGGCAGAGCGACGGTGGAGTTCGAGTGAACTGTTCCTCTGAATTACAAGCATCATTTATATCGCAGCATATGAGAGTCAACGCCACGAACCACATGACCCGCGGAAGTATGTCAGATGTTCAGCACGAAGCGTTGGAAATAACGGGAGATTCTGAGAACAACTGCCCAACTGCCCCGGAATGTCGATGGGTACCCACAACACCGTCCGCCTAAACATGATGCGCAAGGGCCGGGTCGGGGCGGTGTTCTACAGGCGTAATATCCGGGTGATCTTTGAGAGGGAATACAGGTACCCGAGGACTCACACTTCCTTTTCAGGAAGGGATATCAGATCCCTGATTCAACAATGTTGACATGCGCATTTCGTCGATGTCAATGAGCACTGATAGGTCGACGAACTAGGCATGCAACGCATGAACGGTCAAGCCTAACACACATCACAATAAGACCTACGAAGTTGTCAAAGACTGTGGGACGGGGACAGAACGTCAGTCCCAACGTGAGAGGTAACTGGAGACATCCTCCATCTCCAGTCTTTAATGTGTGGGGCGCAAACAAGTCCCTGCCAATCTCCGCGACTTTGCCGATGATGATCACAAGACGCTCGATTGTTCGCCGAATACACACAATGGCGCCACCTAGACTAGCTTCCTCATCGAGCGTGTCACGGGTATAGAATATCGCCCACGCTTGGGAAGGTGCTGCCCGTAACCCACCAGATATAACTCCCGCAAGACTAGACCCGAGAGAGAAATGAAGACCATCAATTCTTCTCCGTTACATAGGGCCTGCCACAACTTTGAAGCAGCTCGTGCGGGTCGAACCAGCGGCATCGAGACATTGCAGAGGAAACATATCTCCGAACGAACCCACGGAGAACTGGAAAAACCATGTGTGAAGAGTGTGCGCAGGCATGTCAGTGGCACAGACGCTGGGGTGTGAACCAGGCCCAGGAATTATACGAGAGCACTTACCACCAAGGCACTGTATTTGTTCGCAGCTCCGAGTTCACGAGTTAGTCCTGCACAAACACGAGAAATCATGGAAATAAGTAATGAACATCGTCTCCGATAGCAAAGGGTGCATCGCTACCCGGCTAAACTATCGAGGCCTATTTACACTCCGATTCATACATTTCGTACTCCGCCTGGGTAGTTTCCAGAACCGGCACCGGGCCATGGAACGTTAAACGGCAGCCGGCTCGGCATCGAAACCACCCCTCTCCAGACAACTAGTACAGATAACGGAACCCCATTCTGCGTCTCACAGCCTCGTCGAACGAAATCCCCTCCAACTTGGCTGCTTCCTCGACCCGCTCCCTTTCAGGTCCATGCATCAAATCCAACTCGGCGCGTTCCATCCGTTTGTTCTCCCGCACGAGCAACACGCGTATGACTAAGATCCATGTTTCGAGCCATGGTCAGTCGTTACTTCAAAAGCGTATCAAACAAAAAAAAAAGGAAACGGAAATACGCACCAAAATTGAGAAAAGTCGCAAACGCGAGTGCACAGACCGCAATGATCATCGATTCATGATACTCGGGCCCCCAATTCGATTTCCAGATGTAGGATCCCATTCTGTCGAAACGCACCGTTCGTGAGACGAGCGTATACGCATGGGGCGAATACGACTACGTACATACTCCCCAGGTTTCCGAACCCGTTCACGAGGCCGATCGCCGCGGATCGTTTGGCCGGTGGCCGAGGGACGGCATTAGCCACCCATACCAACGTCAGCGCACACCCTGACACAACGCGTGCGCGCGCAAACAATCAGACAATGATGAATTTTGAACGACAGGGCAGAGGAAGGCACATACCGCAATATCCGGACGTCATGAGGAATAACGAGAAATATCTCCCAGCCGTCTTCATCGTCGACAAGGAGATGATGTAGCCGAGTATGACGGCCCACCACCAGGTGGTCAGGTGGAAGAACCGTTCGCCAGTGACGTCTGCATGCATACGTGTTCGCCAAGTCAAACCTAATCTGCTAGATAAGAACAAAGTGCTCACCAGCATGTCGCGCATTGATGATCGTCATGATGGCCGTAAAGATCCACGGTGGGCTGACCAAACCTAGAGAATAAGTTCCAAGAATGTATGAAACGGTACAAAACATACGCTGCCATCAACAAAGTGTTCGACGTTGAGTAGCCGAGAGTGGCAGTCAACCTGCACCCAAGCATGTGTGAACCTCAATCAGAGTTATCTATTCGCGAAACACTCACGTTGGGAAGAAGTTGACGAAACTGAGTCCCAACAGTTGGGAACAACACATGAGCATGAAAACCAGGACCTTGGGATCTTTGAGCGCCAACTTCAGACCTTCAAAGATCCTGCAAGCGCAGTCGGTATTTGGAGCTTCGAGGAGACATGACGACGCACGAGTCTTGTTGAGAATCCTGATCGGCTTCGCCAGCATCTTCCGCAAGCCGGACTTGTGCCAAATGTCGCTCTGCGGGACTCAACCACTTGGTATTGTGCGGCTACCGGTGTCAGAAAAATAACTCGGGGATTTGTCAGATCACAACACCGGGGGACTCTGACATACATAATCTGGAAGCAGCCATCTAGGAATATTGTTGAGTGAAGTGGAAGCAAGCACGAATCACAAGCATCGGACGCACATGGCTAAGAAACCAACGAAGATCGTTATTGCGCCCTCGATATAGAAAAGCCTGCGTTTGGGGTGATATCAGATAACATGCTCGCTATAACAATAGCCAAACCCGCCATCTCCATGCTGCGATGCCCATTGCCCCGTCCATGTTTCCAAGAATACCCGCAGCCCACAACTAGGCGCCACCGAGAAGTCAGGAGCTCGAATGGAGAGACAGAACACGGAAAGGCTCACGCTACCAAAAGCATTGGAGACAAGCAGCCCTGTGTAGAGAATGGCAGATCGCAAAGCCAGTTCCTACAGGGAGAATGATCTATCGAATTCCTACAAAGTGGCCGGAGTAACACAAACCTTCCGCGTATACCACCTTGATAAAAGATACATGACGCCAGGGTAGAATGCAGCCTGAAATGGCATCTATTATCCGTCGTCCTCATCTCCATAGATTCCATTGTCTTACCTCCGGCAACCCGATGAAGACACGACAGGCCATGATACCAGCAAGGTTGTGCGTGACGCCAGTGAGAGCACTCGTTAAACCCCAAAGGACGACACAGGTACCGATGTAGAGAGTGGGTCTAAGAAGCGCTGATGTTCTGCGGCCATCCTATGTGAAAATGTGAAGATGTGACTGACCTCGAAATATAGTTAAGGGCCTTGAGACGGTTCAAAACTACTGCACTAACAGAGATGCCGGACTACTTACTATATTGGAAGGAATCTGTGCCGGACAATACGATGCATAAAGGATCGCCACTACCGTATCATACTGAATATCTATCACCTTGGTGAGTTACCAGACCCCACAAACAAGCGAGAACATACCGGACAAACCCAAATCCGTCTGTAAACCCTTGAGTCGAGCAGCCGTGATCGCGACGCGCTGCAATATCACAGAGAGAGGTCAACACAACGCGTGCGCGCCGCACCACAGACACAACACACATCGATGTAGTTCATCAAATAGATAACGACGACGGTGGGTAATAAACGAAAATCGAGCTTCCGGACAAGTCGCCGTTCCGCAATTTGTCGTTTTTCCACCTGCAGTATTTCTTGGTGGCCATTCACGCTGACCGCGGCATCCTCCTCGTACGATTCGCGTTTCTTCTCGGGTTCGATCGACATGGCGAAGACAAGAGGAAAACGTGGTGGCTATCGACTTGCTGGGATATAAAAGGCACTCGAATGGGGCATCCGTAACTCGGCTAACTGTACGCGGAGACTTCTCTTGATCATCAAAGTACTAGTGACCTTCTTTGGTCGGGCGTCCGAAACGAGCAACGGAATCCGTTCGCCGGAGATAGGCGTTTGAGCGTTGTAACGGCCTTTATCATGCCTCGGAGGCCCGCGATAACAGAAAGACAAGAGCTGCCCACTGAATCGTCAGTAAGTCGGGCCCAGTGAGGATGGAACAATTTACGGAAGCGTGGTCGGGAGCGGATACTATGTGAATCTTGTCCGTGTGATTGGTCGTTCTTCCCCACACACGAAGATGTGTGTGCTGACATTGGGTTGTAAAGGGGCTATAAGGTACCTAGCGCTGGCACAAACCGACGCGCCGCATGATGCTCATGGCGGACCTACAGGAGTATCTGCCTGGGCACAAAACTCGTGATTAGGTCCCAGAATCTGAGTGGGAAACCGCTGATTATGATCCGCGGGCAGTCTCTTAATCCGAGAGATAAAAGACAATAACACCGTGGCTCAGGTCCAGGTCCATCGTTTCTCGCAACACATATTGGACGTGGTGGAAAACGATTCCCATCCAAGTCTATTGTGGAGAAGAATCATGTTGCCGGTGGGAGAATGAGTCGACTGTCGGCCACGACTGGATCAGTATGAGTTGGTTTAACCCAACGACTGGCAATCGCCAGTAGAATGATAAACTGAGAGTGCTGCAAGACCAGTCGTGGCGTCACTGGCTGGATCGACTTGAACGTAGCTCGCTAAGCAGCGACGTATTGGATATATGGAATCTAGAATTGGGAACCATGCGGTGGATCCAACTGAGGACCGTCGACTGAATCTCGAGTACGTTTGAAAGACTCCAAGGTGTGGTAGCAGCCTGAGACTGACAAGCCGCCCGACAGCGCAGACATTCCCACCCCTACTCAGCACTAATTTCTCCCTGAATCTGGGAGTGTGAGGAATATAAATACACGTATGACGGAACAGCAAATTCCAATAGGTACAACGCATCGAGTGAGATAGACCATCATCTGTTGCCGACGGAGGCGTTCAAAAAGCGCTCGTAAATTTTCGAAACACCAATGTAAATCGATCTCACATGTAACAAAGGACACCGCCAACGCGGCGCACCACCAACGCGTAGGCGAGCAGGGCAATCACCGGTCCATCATGGCTGGGCTGGCTCAGGTAAAGGTGGTAGAGGGGGGGGCATGTCTTGTCAATGCGATAAGGTTAGTGAAGATGCCATCGCGACAGTCACAGAGGCGATCTTACCCATCGAGTGATGGATGGAGGAATCAGTGACCTTGGACGATTTGTCGACGGTGGTGGTATTGTTTGAGTTGCTGGCTGTACTGTGGTTGCTGTTGTCTGTAAACGTTTGATCTCCGGTCACATCGTTCAAGGTGGCATGGGAGAGATTGACATTAGATGCTCCCTGAAAAAAAGGCATGGTTGGATGGAAGACGGCGCTTTGGACAAGCCAACGAGAGTTACGTGGGAATGTCTTTATAATTTTGTGATAAACAGGTGCAAATATCTGCGTCTAAGGACACTGCCACCAAAAATCGACAACAACCATTACCATCACCACCAACACAATGACAAGAAAGTCTACTCGAAGAGTGCCTCGAGGTAGGGCACGCTCCAGCACTCCCATACATCCTTTGACTGCGATAAAGCAGCCATCCGTCTCCATCGCGCGCACGAAGCAGCGCAAGCAAGAGTACTTCAAACGCCAACGAAGACGACTGGCGTTTGCAGCCCAACGCGAGAAACGCTCCGAATGGGTCGAGACGGCCCGTGATACCCAACGGATCGTCCTTGGCGATGGCAAGTATATCACACGTCGACCCTCCACCCATTCCCTTCCATCGGGGCCGGTGACTCCGTCACCTTTCCAGTATGGGATGCCAGTGGCTATGGTCAATCCTCAAGGAAACACACTCTCCAACGAGGTGCATTCTTTCTACGACATTGCCCCTCAGATTGTCATCAGCCAACAAGGCACTACGTTTTACCCGCATTGTTCTCCTGATCTTGCCAACTGGCGTGGGTCTAGGGCAAGCGCACCCACGTCCGAATCAAGCATTATTCGATTCGTACCCAAGTCCACTCTAACCGCCGCAAGACACTTGGTTATCGAGAACCTGCGCTTCACTAGGCAATATCCAAACGCACTCCCTACTTCCTGTGTAGGTGTCCTGTCCTTTGCATCTGCTAAGCGACCAGGTGGTGGGTTCTTGCATGGAGGCGACGAACAAGAGGAAACCCTTGCACGATCGACATCACTTGTAGCTAGCTTACGATCAGCGCAGGCAAAGGAATTTTACCGGACCCACAGGAAGTTTTTAAACGCCGACGGTGCTGGTCTGCACGACCACTCCATGGTGTATAGTCCTGGTGTTGCCGCGTTTCGTAGAGATGACGATGACGGTATCGATGACGATCGAGCACCGTCGCGTTCCAGCTCGACCATCGCACCCTATCTTATCAATGTCCTCTCAAGTGTACCTGTGAACGCCGCTGCCATTCGTCAAAACTACCATATCACCTCTTCAGATGCACACGTCTTTGAGGAGGGTATACGAAACACGATGCGGGACCGCATGGCACGCGCGTTGCGTATCTTTGAGACCCGTGGTGACCGCGCACTCGTCCTCGGTGCATTTGGATGTGGCTCCAGCCAAAACAGTGTCGAGATGGTGGCCGAACTTTGGGCAGAGCTGTTGGTCTGCGGAACTCAAGAAGGAACAGAAGGATGTAAAGAGGAAACAAAGCCCGCCAAATTTAAGGGGGTCTTCGAGGAGATTGTTTTCGCAGTGCCAGGAAAAATCTTTGCACCGTTTAAGCGTACATTTGAAATGAAGGTCCTCGAGACGGCAGTGATTTCAGCGACAAGTGAGTAGTCGAACGGGTTTGCAATGCGCGTTTCGTAGGTTCCTGATGGTATTCAAGGTTGACGGTGTGTTTTCTTCATGGCCTCTGTAATTTCTGTTCTTCTAGTTGGTTTCGTATTATCTTAGCTGTCTTCCCTACGGTACTGATTATGAATGTCGATTAACCGCGAGTTTACTTGTCTGTCCAATCCGTGGCTCGGTCAGCAGACCCAGGGCCCACAAATTATCTACATTGATGGATACACGACACGTTCAATATTTCAGATGGGCCAACGAAGCTGCTGTCTGCAGGGGGTTGTATGTTCGATGATCGATATCCACGATGGCATATTTACGTGTATGTCTCTCTTGCTGGGATTTGCGGATTCTCTCTCGCGTCAAGGCACTCTGATTGAGTCTAAACTCCCGTATGTCGCTGGTGCTACAGTAGTACATACATATATTGTACCACCGTGACTGGCCGAAAGCACCAGCTAAGTATACAGCAGTGATCATGTCACCAACCTCATACTCGACTTATGAGTCATCTGTGTCATGGGACCCAGGCGCCAATTCCTATGCAGAAATTAGATCTGGTATTGCATCTCATTTCAAGTGGTCATTGTCACAAGTTAAACGAGGTCGAGCAATCCATCACACTCAGAAGGCGCATTCAAGCATACCCGTCCTTTCCGGGGACAACGCCATAGGCTCCGCCTCCCTTTCCAAACATTGTGCGCAGATCGTTGGCTAGCTCGTTTGGTTTTTCGTGCGCCGGGAAGTGCCTTCCAGTGTCATGTTCGAATTCGGCTACGAACCGATTGCCTCGCCGAAGCCAACTGCAACCAAAAAAAATACGTAAGGAAACCAGTGAAGAAGAAGCGGTCCATGAGGTCAAAAGAAGGCACCGGGAAACTTACGCCTTTGGGATATCAAACACTTCCTTGGGAAAGAGGGAAAAACCCATCGGAATCTTCGGGAACGGTAACGACAATGATTCAGGAGTCGGTTGACCTTTGAGAAACTCAAAGTAAATCCTCAGGGAGGCAACCGGGCCAGCACGGGAGAACCAGTAAATGGATATCCAGGTGAGAACTACCCACAGGTCAGCATGGCTGAGTAGGGTCTACACTGCATGACTCACTTGCATCATCTTGCCAAGGATAATTGTCTGTCCAAATGTGCAGTTTTTCGTAGATCCAAGCGAGCAACCCGACGGGACTGTCTACCAACGGATAACCGAGAGTCTGAGGTTGGGTGCTTTGTTCTACACGGTAACCGCCGCCTTGATTCTGGAACTGTTGTGTACGTGCCAGACCCTCTCTCTCTTTTGCAGTCCAAGGGGTAGCTAAGAATACGAGGAACGACAATGGTCCCTTTAAGGGTGATGGGGGGAAGCCACTGAAATTCCTTTTGGGTGTCATTACTGATAAGCGATGCATAGAACTCACAGTGGCATGTTTGTGTGCCAGGCCTTGTCAATATTCCGCAGCCATGTGGCGCATAATCTAAAATAGTTGAATAGTCTGTAACAAACAAAGGCATCATGCAAACATACAAAGTATCCCCAATCTGCGCCCTGTGTAACTACAAAAATACGATCAGTCTACCGTTGAAAGACCATTGATGACGTGAACTCGCCATACTTGTCATATCACAATGACAGCATCAATTTATGCGCAACCTATGCGTAGAAATGAACGATTGAACGCACAATTTATAAAGAGAACAACATACCTCGGCATACTGTTCGATTGCAAAACCTTGCTTTCGAGGAGCTTCAGAGAACCCATACCCGGGTAAACTGAGCACCACTACATGGAAGCTGGGATGATCGGGGGACGAAGCAGTCAGTTGAGGCAGTAACCTGCGGGCCTCATGGAAAGTTTCGGGCCCTAGGTGGCCCGTCAAGAGCCTTGAATACGAGTTAACAACCCATACATCCATGGCAATAGAGCAGGGGAATCGCGTTCGTCACGCTGCTCTTTTTGTGCACATAGTGAATGTTGAGCGTCTCAAAGTCGTCAAGGTCGATGTCTCGGGTGAACATGGGCAGCTCGTCGTTGAGTTACTTCTCATGCTTGCGCTAGTCATACCCGTTCTTCCATCGTTCCACTGATCTCTTGATGTCGGCAAGAGGTACACCGTATTTCCAGGCCGCGTCCTCGAGCTCGTCGGGGAATGTAGCGAGTTCGAGTTTTCTGCGGAGCAGATCGAGCTTAGCGCCAGAAACGGATATTGTGAATGGCGCCTCGGTCATGGTGAAACGTGAAGCAAGAAGTGAGGGAACTCACGCTGGATGTCAACGATTATACCTGATCTTTGGAACCAATAGGAGAACTTCACGAAGTACCAGTTTTCCCCGAGACTGTCGGAAAATCATCAACATGTCTGTTTCGACGTCGACACGCGATGAGTTGCATAATTACCGCACAGGACGCTTATCATAGTACCTTGCCGACTTCGCTTAAGCGCTTGTCCGAAACGGACGGCTGCGTGGGATTCCTAGTATTGTAGTAAAAGTAGTAATCCAACAGTGTGTCCTCACACGGAGTGCCACCCCATCCCTGCCATCGAGCTTTCCTTATCATAACTGCCAGAATGACGACGCTGCCAAAGATCATGATATGCGGTACAGTTCATCCCAGGCTAACTAAAGTCCCTTGTCACGTTTCTGAGATCCAGTCCACAGGTAGCCCTAGATGGGCCCACGACGAAGTACATGCGCTTTTCGATGGTATCGCGCAAGTCATCGTGCGTCAATCCTAGTGCACCACTCGCGTAAAAAAAGGATCAGTCCATGTTCACCGACGTTGATCCAGGTGGACGATGCGCCTAACCGCGCCGAGTTTTTTGCCCGCTTTCAACCCGGTGGGCCATACCAAGGCACCGTCGGGATCTACAGGCGCAACATCTCCGCAGCGCGTATTGGGATATATGATCGCGAACTCGTGACGGGGCTCCCGCCCAGCGTGCAATGGATCGCGCATAACGGGGCGGGGTACGATCTCGTCGATGTACATGCGTGTAAAGAAAAGGGTGAGATCACCATCTCTGATCTCCGTTTAAAGAGAGGCATCGAGCCCATCCATTTCCATTCCATCCCTCCCAGGCATCAACGTATCAAACACCCCCGGCGCGGTCGACGACGCCACCGCTACCACGGCCCTCTACCTCATCCTCTCCACCCTCCGTCACTTTTCAAAGGCAGAACGCTCCCTCTTCGCAGGCACGTGGAAGACACCGATCTCCTCTGGAGACACACACGACCTCACTCATCGCACCCTCGGTATCCTCGGGTTGGGCGGCATCGGCCTCCGTCTCGCGCACCTCGTGCACGCCTTCCCCATGCGCGTGGTCTACCACAGCCGGCGCCGCGCCGCGGACGCGCCGGCGTGGTGCGAGTACGTCGAGAGTGTGGAGGCGTTGTGTGCGCAGTCGGACGTGTTGAGTATCCATGTGCCGCTGCGCGAGGACACAAGGGGTCTCGTCGGGGAGCGTCAGATCAGGGCGATGAAACGCGGGAGTATCATCGTTAATACGGCGCGTGGAAGGGTGTTGGACGAGGCGGCAGTGATTCGGGCGTTGGAAGATGGACAGGTACGTGTGTATGTTTTCGGTTTGAGTTCTGTGTGGTGTTTTGTTTGTATCGCCATTGCTCACTTCCATTTGGATTGGTTCTAGTTGGCGTCTGTCGGTCTGGACGTGTTTCCGGACGAACCGCATGTAAACCCTCGGTTGCTCGAGTTCCCGCAGAACGTGCTGTTGCCGCACATTGGGACACGCACACAGGATACGGAAAGGAAGATGGAAGTTCGCGCCATGACGAACTTGAGGGATTTCCTGCTGACCGGGTCAGGAAAGGACGTTGTACCAGAGTTGAGATTGTAACATGTTGTCTGCCACGTGAATGATGTGTCCCCCACTCGACCGGAATCCCGGGCCGGATGTACCGAGGCGATATATCCCAACGGACCTGCTGATCAGGTGGGGCGGTGGTCCGCAGTTGGAAGCGTTCTCAGGCCTCTTGTACATGATACAGGTATATTTCTCCCTACCATCGATTTTGATCTAGATTTTTATTTCCTGTTGGTTGTCTTGCTCGAGATGGCACGTCAACCTCGGATTATGCTTTGTGGTCAGACACTGTATCAGGTCATGATCGAAGTGCTGATGCGAATGATCGTCTGCAGGAAACATCGTCTGGGCCCACGAAGAAGTCAAACAACTATTTGATGGTCTCGCAGACGTCGTTGTATGTCCACATTTCAAAATTTCATGGGCGATTCTGACATTCCCCGCAACATAGCGCATGGACTCGCCCGACCGGGCCGACTTTCTTGCAGGCCTGAAACCGGGCGGTAAATACGATGGTACGGTCGGCGTCTACCGCCACAACAGCTCGGCAGAGCGAATTGGCGTGTTCGACAAGGAGATCATCCGTGCGCTGGCAGAGACGGGCACCGTCAAGTGGATCGCGCACAACGGGGCGGGGTACGACCAGATTGACGTGTTAGAGTGTGCTGCCAAAGGTAAACAGTCCGTTTCGTTTTGATCACTGAAAACGTCTCACTCCCACTCCCACCCCACGCTCACATACCCTCCCAGGCATCAACGTATCAAACACCCCCGGCGCAGTCGACGACGCCACCGCTACCACGGCCCTCTACCTCATCCTCTCCACCCTCCGCCACTTTTCAAAATCCGAACGCTCCCTCTTTGCAGGCACGTGGAAGACACCGATCTCCTCTGGAGACACACACGACCTCACCCACCGCACCCTCGGTATTCTCGGACTAGGCGGCATCGGCCTCCGTCTCGCGCACCTCGTGCACGCCTTCCCCATGCGCGTGGTCTACCACAACCGTCACCCCGTCCCCGACGCGCCCACATGGTGCACGTACGTCCCCAGTCTGGAAGCGCTGTGTCGGGAGGCGGACGTGTTGAGCGTGCACGTGCCGCTTCGAAACGACACGGTGCATCTCGTGGGCGAAAGAGAGATTCGAGCGATGAAGCGGGGGAGCGTCGTTGTGAATACGGCGAGGGGAAAAGTGATTGACGAGGAGGCGATGATTCGTGCGCTCGAGGATGGTCACGTGGGTCCTTTTTTTTTTGTCTTCTGAATGGTGTTTGACGTTTTGTCGATTACAACAGTTGTCTTCAGTCGGGCTCGACGTCTACCCCGACGAACCGTCGGTCAACCCGCGCTTGCTCGCGTTCCCGCAGAACGCCCTCCTCCCGCACATGGGGACAGAGAACCAAGATTCCCAACGCCACATGGAAGTCCGTGCACTCACCAATCTGAGAGACTTTTTGCGCGACGGCAAGGGCAAAGACTTGGTACCCGAGTTGCGGAGCAGACTCTAGACCTACACACACACAATCATGTCATACTCTAAGTAACTTTGATGATATGGAGCAGCGGGAAAGAACTTGATCGGGTCTGCTGAACCATCGATCATCACGAATCAGTGTGCTATGCTAGCAGGTATTGAACCGGGTAAAAAGTCGGGGTAGAGCAGGTCGTTCCCCTGCTCCTTCGAACGGGCCACCCTTGGTAGTATCGCCCTCTATAGCTTCGCCAGTGGCATCACTTGACCATGTCCCTCCTCCTCCTTGGCCCTCTCACGCAACTCCCGTCGTAGAATCTTACCCGAAGCACTAAAAACCACAAAGTCAACCCATCAACAACAACCAAATCAAATACCCCTCTTTACCTTTTCGGGATCTGGCCCACAGTGATGACACCACCCCGTAGTTTTTTGTGCGCTGCCACCCGATCAGCGACCCATGCTTGAACCCGGAGTGCAAATTTGGCGTTCTCGTGCAGTGCGATAGGGCGTGTGGGTACGATGTATGCTCTATATACCCGAATATTGGAGCGTGTTTCAGAGGAATGGAAGACATGCAAAGGGTATTCGACGTACCTGGGCAACTCGGTGGCTTCTTGTTTGCTATATATGCCGACAACAGCGGCATCCGCGACGTCTGGATGCTGAAGAAGCAGCGCCTCGAGCTCCGCAGGTGGTACTGCACCATATTCGACCGGTCCATCAGCAAAAACGACGCACGAACGATATTCAAACCGACTTGCCTTGGAAGCCCTATCGAGAAGGATGAATACAAAAAAGGTAGAGAGGTGAATACCACGAAGTTGCGACTGACGGGTGCGGGAATGCACCCACCTTGTACTTGATCAACTCTTTCTGTCTGTCGATGATCGTGAGGAATCCCTCAGCGTCGCTGGTGGCGATATCCCCCGTCTTGAACCACCCATCAGGGGTGATCGCCGATGCTGTCGCACTAGGATTTTTCAAGTACCCCTTATAGTGGCTCCAGTATGAGCAACCTGCAACGGGGCAACCAACACCCAGAACACACCTTCATCACCGTCGGTCCTCGGATCCACATCTCACCGGCGCCATCGAGATCGGTAATGACCTACATTATCACATGCCAGGTACTTATCAGCGATCGACGTAGCACGAATGTCGGCCACTCACCTCTCCCGCGTCTTCGCGAACCAGTCGAATTTCAAGATTGGGTAGCACGCGACCGATGGAACCAATGTGTTTGTTGGCGTCGTCGATTTGTAACACCGTAGCCGTCGGGGAGGTCTCTGTGAGACCGTATGCTAACAGCACGGGAAGAAAGTGGGTCAGTGTGATGGGTGGAATAGCAGACTGATGGACGCACCTTGAGAGACAACGACGTCGGCACCGACTTTTTGGAGACGATTTCTTATGGCCGCTACAAGGTCTGCCCCCAACGGGGCAGCGCCAGAGTACATAACACGTATTGAAGTCATATTGTACTTTTCAACGGCTGTCAACGGAGTAATCAGCCCGTGAAATCGGCCAGATGAGTTTGGCTTTCATCATGAAACATATATAGATAAAGTTGCAAAGAAAAAACCAACACATACCCTCATGGCGAGCAAGCACGACCAACATGGGTGGGACGACGAACACAATCGTCGCCTTGTATCGGTCCACAGCCTCACAAAACCGCATTGGGTCGAAACCGGCCATGACCACTGCAGGCGTACCAAGCGAGAGGGGGAAAAGCAACAACTTGATCGCGCCATAAATATGGTAATACGGCAACGATCCAAAGAGCACGTCCGGCTGTGGACCCTTGGTGTCCCCGGGCAACGACGATGTCAGACACGGAGTCGTCCTCGGCCACACCGGTCTGAGAATCTCGATGAGCGAGGTGAGATTGTAGTGGGTCGTTTCGACGCCTTTGGGTTTTCCGGTCGTCCCAGAGGAGTAGCAAAGGTACAAGGTCTCGTTCGATCGCTCCCCATCGAAGCTGACCTCATGGGGAAGTACACCCCGCCCCAGAAAGGCGTCCAGTCGCGCAAGGTGTGCAAACCCTGTTGATCCAGGGTCAGGCACGCCGGTGAGCCAATGCGACGTTATCAGGATGACTCTAGAGCGGATATCGGATTCGGTGCAGCCCGTGGATTTGAGGGCGTCCTGGACGACGTGCACGAGCGTCGGGTGGGTAAAGACGAGGTGGGCACCGGCGTCGGCGTATTGGTATGCCAGCTCGGTGGAGGTGTAGGCACTGTTGGCGAGCGTGGCACGGAAACCGGCGGCAGCGACGCCATGCAAGAGGATAGGCCAGACGATGTTGTTGGGGGTAAAGATGAGAACGGTTGGTGGGGAGGTGGGACGGGATGGATGTGCGAGGGGTGCGGGGAGATTTTGGAGGGAATGGGCGAATTGGAGGGCGTATGAACGGAGGGCGGCGCGGGTGAGGACTGTCCCTGTAACTGCATCAATGAAAGCGGGCGAAGTAGCCGGAAAGCCCCCGACGAGCCCTGGGGCATCCGGGGTGGTGCCTAAGAGATGGGTGAAGATGGACCTGCGAAACAAGGGCACGTTTGGGTGCTGTGAGGTCAAAACGACTTCGGACATGGCGGTGCGAAAAAGCAAGAGTTGGAGTGAATCCGAGGAGGTCACCGGGTAACTTGATCATGATTTCAACCAACAATAACTTTTACTGTAAACGAGTGATTAGAATGTTTGTTTCCAACATCACTCATTTTTAGAGCGAAATAGGTCATACGGGGGTTTCGACCTTGAACGTTGGCGTAGAATGATCAATCTGACAAGTACACGTAGCAGTTGAGACTGAGATCTCTAATTGTATCACTGCGTCCATGTGCACGACCGTCATATCGGCTATCTGATCATATTCGGTGTCCTTGCCGATTCTGCCAGCGAGTGGCCCCCCTCGAGCTCTTTTATCTCGCATCACCACCGTACCACCCACACAAATGTCTTTCTTTCTCTGCGTAGATTGCGGTGGATCCAAGACCTCCGCCGTCATCACCAATCACGATGGCGACATCGTCGGCCGCGCTCTTGGTGGCCCATCCAATTTTTCCTACATGTCCGCGACAGACTTCCAAGACGCCGTCCGCACAGCCGTCTCCAACGCACTCAAGACGTGCCTCTCCCCGCCCTCGACCGATCCAGTACCCCTACCCGTCGCACCAGGCGTGTTCGCGTCCGCCTGGTTCGGCATCTCTGGCGTCGACTCCCCCGCAGCAGCGCGCAACGCCGCAATCGCTGTCGCACCGCTCCTCAACCTCCCCTTGGGCCCACAACTCACCGTCGCCAACGACACCCATCTTCTCGCTGCGCCACTCCGACTCCGCCACGACATTTCTCACGCCGTGACCGCCATCGCTGGCACTGGCTCTTGCGTCGTCTCCTTCACCCAAGACGCATCCGGCTCCTTGGTCGAACTCGCGCGGACAGGTGGATGGGGTTGGATTCTTGGTGACGAAGGCGGTGGTTTTCACGTCGGTCGCGAGACGATCCGGCTAATGATGCATGACCTCGCGCGCTATTCGTTGGGGATGACACCAGCCCCGAGGAGTAAGCTTAAAGAAGTCGTTCTCGCGCGGTTTGGCATCAGCGGGGAGGAGAACACGGCCGAGGTGCTCCCCGTGATACATATCCCCGAACCACATCCCCAGAACTCCGACGTGTCTCCCTCCGCGTCTGCGCCAGATGTACTCTCATTCCAACAGGTCGCGCGCGAGAAACGCCTCTCGCAGCTTAGTCCATTGGTATTTGACGCGGCATTCAAAGAGAACGATGAGTTTGCGTGGAGGGTGCTAAGAATTTCTGCTGGCGGGCTCGCGGATCAGATTGCGATGTTGTGTCTGACACCCGGCGAGGACGTCACGCTGAAACCGAGGGGCGTCAAGCCAGAGGAGGCGATTTTGTGTTTCGGGGGCAGTTTGGTGGGGGTCGAGGCGTACAGGGAACTCGTGTTGGATGAGCTCAGGAAACGAGGGTGCGTCTTTCGGTACGTCGAGTTTATTGACGACGCAGCGGCTGTTGGAGCAGTTGGTTTGGCGGCGTCAGGGTCGTGAACGTGTTGTATATAGTTATTTTCATTGATCCAAGTCTGTACTATTGCCAACTGCAAGGAAATCCTTTGATTGCCTGCCCTAGTGTGACATTCCCACGCCGTTTCCTATGAAAGCAAACAAAACTCGCCATTTCTCCTTTCGATTGTGCGGCGACACGGCCAAACTTTTCCCCATGTTGCTCATGGCTGCACAGTATTCACGCGGCTGTTCGAGTGTCAGGCCGTGTTCCGAGCAATTTGGACGTCCTAGCACCCATTTATCGCATCTTCGAGTCCTTCGGGAACAAGAAGAGGGGACGGGTCGGTGGTTCCGTACATGACATCCATTCTCTCATCGTTGTTTGCTTTTCTGATAGCGATGTTCCTTACATCCAGTGTTGTTGAATCTGTATCTAGCGTCAGTGCCGTATTGACCGACCACAGAATATACAAGATGCCTCGTGCGTTGATGGATGATGTTGCATGTCCTTTTATCCGAGCCTGACAAGGTTGGGTATGTTCAATTCGTCAAGTCTACAAGCCGTCTCGCCCACATGACACGTTGACTACGGACCTATGCTCGCTGGGCAGACGGACACCTGGTATATCAGGTAGCCAGAGAAAAAACACTCCATCATGGATTCCAGTGGCGCCGCGAGCATCCTTGGCAACGCCGAATTCCAGGTATGCCTGGAGAACAATTGACCAAACATTCTGGACACGTGGTTGGAGATACACGCTCATCTCGGACGCAAGTTTTCAAGCTGTCCCGTATGAAGAGGGTAACCTTTTGTCTGGTTGGCAAAGATGGGAAGGAGAGTACGAACCAGACGGAGAGGACATGCGACCAGACTTCCTTGTGTTGCCCATCGAAGCGTTCACAGATGGCTTCAAGACCGATGTGTAAACTTCACAGCTTCGCGCCTCGTCGGGGAGTCGAAGAACAAGGACCTGGTGGCAAGGTTGAACAGATGCAACGGTACGCACGTGCGTTGAAATGGATGCAGCCGTGGGTGTATTGTGTGCTCACAAAGGACATCTTAGACTGTTTCTTGCACGGCGAGGGTAGCCGAACAGAACGTCTCGAGCTAATGCCTGCGATGGTCGTGGGAGCATCGAGTTCATACGGTTCCTGCTTGGTCTCGCATTGGCGGACAAGGTCGACCTAGGTCACTTTCCGGACGTGATGCTGGAAGGGAAAGAACAAGCCTGCACGGCCAAAAACGTTATCCACCATCCGGTGGCATCAAACGCGGCAACCTCAAAAGCTACCTCACGTCGGACTAAGAAAGGTCAAGCGTATTCGGTACCAAATCCCCTTTCACGAGTGGCAGTCTCTGAATTAGGTTCAGCTGCGGCTTCCCTGGCCTCTTCCCGCCCCAGAAGTGGTTCAGCTGCTGTCTGCCAGCGCGCGATCGTGTCTTCTTCGACATCTTCAAAGAGGGTTCACTCCGAAATTGCGGATGACGGCAACGAAGGGACGCAATCGAAGAAACGCAGGATGGACGAGAGCGTCGTCTTCTTCCCCGTCGTTGTGTATGGTTACGAATGCTTGGTGGTTTTGTTCACGACCAGCTCGATTCGCAGAAGGGGAACGACGTATTCTGTGTCGTGGATCTCAAGGACAAAGACAACCTGTTGAAGTTTAAAATGGCATGGCAAGATCTCAGGCGTGTGGCAGAACAGGATGAAGTCATGGAAAAACTGATGAGCAAACAACCGCACCCCGACTTGATCGTGCCGCTCAGGTATGCTACCCTACTTGGTGTAGGAGATGGTCCACTGACGCGTATTTAGGACGTTCAAAGTAGAGAGGAATGGCAAGACGTGCACGACGCTTGGTGTAATCAGGGGCTTTGGCGACAACCAGATCGGGAATCTACACGTTGAGAACCGTGTGTTGACGGTCCCTGTGTCCAAGTTGAAGCACCTGGTGCAATACTTTTGGGGCGTGCATGACTTTGTCCGAGGATTACGTGGCGCATTATTAGGTGCTATGTTCATTCTTGCGCCGTCATGATAAGGGCACGAATATCTTACAAAGATCGATATTGCGCCGCGACATCAGCGAGAACAACGTCGTTCTCGGTCTTTGCCCCGGAGACGAGCGAGGATATCTGATTGACCTCGATATGGCGACTCTGCAGAAAGAAAGTCGAAGAGCCTACACCAGATATACCTCGTGACACATTTCTCCGACGCGCCGCGCAGAAGTCTTCCGCTCCTGTTCAACCGAGCCTGAACCTACTAGAACCGTATGTACTCCACCAGTCTCGTATCATTATTGATTAACTCGTATGCCAGGGAACGTTTCCTTACATTTCCTACAACGTCCTCTGGGACGGTATGCACACCCACTTTGATGATGCAGAGTCCTTCAACTTCTACGTGCTTTTGCAGTTATGCAGGGCCACTTTCCGATACGGAGTTGCGCAAGGCAGACGAGGCAGGGTTTGTTCAGTCCATCGGATCTGGGCGTCAGTCTGGTGACCAGCCCGTCTAAAGGAGGCATATCGACGGCCTGCCAGAGCACGTGCCTCTTTTAGACGGGCTTGTCACAAGACTATCTGGGCGTCCCTCCTATATGAAAAATTGGTCAACAGAGTATGCTGATTGGGAAGATAGGGACCCGCGGCATATAGCCAAGCAAAAGTACTCCACTATCACGCATCCCGATGTCGTTGAGAGCATCGAATTCACGAAAGGAGTTGCACGACCCGATATGCGTTCTGATCGAGGATTCTTTCACCATATTCTGGAACAGCACGCTGTGTACAGCTGCCGGGGGGTTTTCACACGATGAATTCATCAACACGCTGGACAAGTGGTTGGACAAGTACGAGACCAGTTTTCGAACTGCCCTTCAAGTAATGTATGTTTAAGGGTTCCCTCCTCCATAGGATATACTTTTCTCACCATATTTCGTTTTTTTTTCTTCATCAGCAGGTACAACTTAAGAGAGTCGTCGTGATTGATTCGAGGTTAGATAGATTATTCCCAAGCAGTCCTTCTGATGCTGTCAATTGTAGTCTTTCCGAACGTCTGATATTAGCTCATTACATAGGCGTCTGCTGCCACCGTCGAGACAATCGTCATGATTTCCTACTTTGGCTTGGCTTGGTTTGTAACATACGGAGCAAATGACACGACTTCTGCGTGTCTTCACATGTTAAGCTTAAACGGAATCTCGGGCGAAAGGGTTGAGACCGCTAAGACCCACGCGGACGGCAGGTCCCTGCCCTTCAATCCAACGTGTCCGCACGACTCACATTAGCAATATGATTTAGCAAGCATGATGATCGACGCGCTTAAGATGGATGTGGTTCAGTCCTCCAGATTTCTCCATCTGTCAGAGAGACTCACATGCCGATCAGAAAAGCGAGTTACCGGTATGACCTAGGTCATATTTCCCTGACCTTTTACTGAAAGAGGACATCATGAGACAAACCTTGGAACTTTATCCACACGAGCACGAGCCCTGATCCAAGAGAGACAGGAGAGGTACGATAGTCATAGAGACAAAGGGTGTCGAGAAGGATTGCGTCCCGCGCCATTCAGACACATCGGTTCA
This sequence comes from Boletus eberwhitei, assembly GCA_038090915.1. NCBI lineage: Eukaryota > Fungi > Basidiomycota > Agaricomycetes > Boletales > Boletaceae > Boletus > Boletus eberwhitei. Next base: position 78,127 of record JBBPNO010000028.1, read on the forward strand.
TCGCCAGCCAAACCCTATCCGTCCGACATGTTTGAAGACCTAGCAGAGAAAGATAGGTATGACATAGATCAGTGGTCGCTTCATACACCGAGTGCGATATCTAGGTTAGATTACTTACGAGCGCCAGGTGGACGAGTATTTCCTCAATTAGTTTAGCCGTGAGCTGTGCTAGATACTGTCACAAGATAGCGCCACTAAAAGTGACACGAGATGGTTGTGCGCGCACGGTTCTCGGACGGTAACACTGAGCGTGCTGGCCCCTGGGATCCATGAGAAAGTTCTGCAGGATGCCAGTGGATGAGTGACTAGTTGACTGGTCTCAAGCACGTGACACGTAAGATGACGGGGTCGCAACGTGTGACCGACTCCCACTGGCACATTATTAGGATCCACTACGATTTGTTCTGCATATGGCGGTATGTGGCACGCCTTTTTTTTTCCTTCAAGTCTCACACTCAATGGAAATGCTCTATCAGAGTTATGAAAGACCCCTAAGCATCGTGTACAACGCTTACGCCAAACTCACCCACCAAGAATTGGTCCTCTTCCTCAAAGCTCGCAACTTGCCCACGTCTGGTGCAGATTCAGAGCTCGTATCACGATTAGCAAAACATGACTTCCACACATATCACTTCCCAGCCGCATCGGTAGAAAGTCTATTCTCTTCCGATTCTGTCGACGACACAAGACCGGACTCGGAGTCGCTCCAATCACGCACACCAGATCTCCCAATCGAGATTTTGGCAGATATTTTGGATCACCTAGGCGACTGGCCACTCTGTCGTGCCATCGGAGTGCCCACTTCTTTGCCAGTACCCCATGAGTGGAGCACCGCATGTGCCACCGATCTCGCCATGCTCTCCGGTTCCGTGCCTCTCATCCGGGCCTCCGATCCTTCTCTCAACCCACCCACGCGACTCGGTGCTGCTGTCGCCGTTCGCTTTGGGTACGTTAACGTGCTCGAATTCCTACTCACGCAACATCGGCCCATCTTTTTTTCTGTCTTCCGGGACGACTTGATTCCGATTACAGCATCCAAGCACGGTCGCACTGCCGTGCTTGCGTGGTGGAAGCATGGCTTCGAGCAACACCCCGAGTTGGTGCTCGCTCCGAAAGAAGGCACTATCGCCGAGGCTATAGACACCGCCTCGCAGAATGGAAAAATTTCTTCTCTCGACTGGTGGGCCGCTTCTGATCTCCCCCTTGAATATACCGAAGCTGCTCTGGAGCATGCGAGTTCAAAGAACCACATCGCCGTCCTTGACTGGTGGAAGCGACAGCATCTGCAGAACGGCTTGCCTCTCAAGATTGGTCGTGTCATGGACATGGCGAGTGCGGCTGGGCATGTCAGTGTGCTCGAATGGTGGGCGACGTCACAGCTCGAGTACCAATATGACCGCCACGTGATGCAGCATGCGAGTTGTCTTGGGAAGGTTGATGTTTTGGAATGGTGGTTGGGAAGTGGATTGCAAGTTGTTTTCGACGGAGAGGCGCTTACCGGAGCGACGCGTCATAACCGCAGCGAAGTTCTTGAGTGGTGGGATAAAACTGGGCTCCCTATTCAGTATCGGATGTGCGACATCGAGGAAGCCTTGGAGGATGCTATTGGAGGTGGGGACAAGGTGAGGCAATGGTGGAAAAAGAAAGGAGTTGACTTCACCGCGAATGACAAGGAGTGGATGAAACTTCAGAATTTGAACTAAAAATCGACCTTACTCATTTCCCAAGCAGACACTACAGACCATCGGTATCCAGCAACTAGCTATTACCCTCGTAAATATCCATACATTCAACGCCAGTGCCGCTAGGGTTTAGTCTTGCGATGTATATTACGGGATAATACAGTGAATGTGGGTACATTTTGTTCTTGAACAAGGACCCCATAGAGGGTAGAGGCATGCACAATGCCCAATGAAACAAGCAAATCATTGAAGATACCTAGCAGATTTAGATCGTACAATTCCGCTGCTATTACTCTTCGTGAAGGTGCCTGCGAAGAAGGTAAGCGAGAAGATCGTCGTTAGCGGGAAGCCTACGTACTGTCCCAGTACTTTGTTCATCCGGAACATGTCGATCTTGTCTACAGCAAAGACAGCACGGAGTGCATCGTCACAAATAATTTCTTTCCTGTTCGAAGGGTTTTGAAGCTCGTGCTGACGGATATATTCCCACAGCTTCTTGACGACTTGTGGGCGAGACAGCTTCTCTACCTCAATCACTGCGGACAGTGGAACACTAAACAAAAACAATAACACAGTCAGACGCCACACGCCGAGTGTGAAATGGTATGTCGCGTCACCTGAGCGTGTATTCTTTTGCGAACCCACCCTTGGCGGCACTCCGCTTCTTCGGCTTTGCCTCCTCGTCGTCCTCTTCCCCCGAATCGACCGTCTCAGCGCTCTTCTTCGGCTTTCGCTTCGCCTTCCGCGGGCTCGACGCGCCAGCGGCCAACAAGGCACCCCGTCGCGACCGGCTGTTGATTTCCGTCGACAACTTGCGCGCCAAAGCCGCATCGCTCTCTTCCACACTCCTCTTCCCCTTTTTCTTCTTCGGCGGCTTCGTCGCCGTGTCCTCGACCTCCTCCACGTCCTCACTCGGTTCAGTAGGCAGCTGCTCGTCTCCCTCGCCCGCTCCATCAACCCCGTCCTCTTCGTCCTTTTCCTTCCATTTGCGCTTCGATCCCCCACTCGTCGCAGCCCGATTGACGTGCTCGAATATCCGAGAAATGACTTGATCAACGTCCGCGCGCCGCGTTTTGAGTAGCTCGGGTGTCAATCGGAGGAAGGCGTATTGCGGGTCTCCGAGAAGCGCTTTGCGGACGCGCCTCGCGCTAATTGTGGAGAGATCCGTACCGGGTGCGGTAAGAATACGTGTGATGGGCTCTTCGAGCGCTTCTAGGTTGAGGCTCATCGTGTCTCGTGTGTAGAAAACGCGGGCAGGTTCGGGCACGCTTGGGTATTAGTGTATAGGTCGACAGCACGAAGAGATATTATGCCTAAACTTCGGGATGACGTGGGTGCGGGTTTCGCTGAAGCAGAGCGTATGAACACTAGCAAGTACGTGAAGCAGGTCAACGTCGTCGCCGTCGTCGTCGTCGTCGAGTACCACACGAGCGTCGACGGTGCTGCCATCAAAACGAACCAACGTTGCCAGCTCACTGACAAGCAAGACCAAACAAGGCTGATAGGGTAAACTGGGGAATAAGAATCAATAGATATATATTTCAACTGTCGCCCCATCCCATCATCATCGCCAAATCAACCAGTCTTGTCGTGCGGGACCACCAGGTGGAGGAAATACCCCGAGATGATTCTGCTGCTGCTCTCCGGGTTGTCGTTGCTCCTGTTCTCGCCGTGCACGCTCCACGATCCGAGTCCGAATGTAGATCAGGATCGCAACGACCACACACAGACCCACAAGTAACATCGTCTCCGCGAACTCGTCCGCAACCTCTTCACCCCGATGTCCACCCCGCAGCGCAGCATCAAAGTAGTCTTCGGGGCCAAAGTCACCCTCCCGCTCGTTCTCGGCGTTCCTCCTGTCCCTTGCCCACTGGAATAAACATGAACCTGATCAGCCAACATCCGCGCGACACGCATTCAACAGACCTGGACGGGATCCTCCTCTTCTTCGCGACGGGCTTCAGCTGTCCGACGTCTGTGAAACTCTTCTCTGGCTTTCCCGATATACCATGAGCCGTCATCCCGGAATTCGTCCTCCAGTTCCTCGGCGGTGGATATAACTCCTTCGTCCTTAGGATCGGGTTGTGCCGGAGAAGCAGCATCAATTTCCCGTTTCAAGGTCACCCTCTCCGGGATGGATACTATGTGTGTACGTTTGTCAGTGCTAGGAACGGTAAAGTAGCTGGAAGGAAACCGTACATTTATCTTCGTCGTACTCCCAGAGAGAGAGACCATTCTTCCCACCCTGTAGCGTATGCCAAACGCTTTTGGCATACAGTTTAATCAATGATAGCAACACGGGAAGGTACGCTTCGCTATTCGTTTCCAACGCTTGATCATAATGTCGCTTTGCGAGATGGAAATCCTGTCGAGAAGATCGATATGAATCTGGTTTGGACCCCCACGTCATTGCTCACCTGAGGTACTCCGACGCCGTTTTCGTACATCCATCCCAGGTTCCACATCGCGAGCGCGCTCATTTGAGTATCCGCTGCACTCTGGTAATACTTGGCCGCCTTTTCCCAACGAACCGATTCTGGTTCGTCTGGGACACCAAGGCCATGGTAGTAATAGTCTCCAACTTTGACCAACGAGTCGATGTTACGCTGCGCAGCGGAGCGCGTCCACTGAGTCAGCGCGAGTCGTGCAGTGTCGTTGGAGGCCTCGATGGGGGCGAAGCGCGTCAGACGCAAGATACTTCTATCTATAAAGTACCAACGATACGTCAGTTCCGACGCATGGCCAATGGACCAATTATTGAACTGACCTTGATCCAAGACATACGCGAGGTTGTTCTGAGCCACTTCTGAACCTCTCTCGGCTGCGATCCACCATTTGAGAATAGCCATTTCTTTACCGCGCGCGGTACCGCTGTTCCAGGCAAACTCGGCATCGTCGACGAGGTCCTCATCCCAAACCCCACGTTCCGCGACAAGCTTGTAAAACGAAACAGCGTTTGCGCACGAACCCGCCACATAGCCCTGGGGAAGACCAGCAGTGTGCATATTCAGGGTGTGGATCTTTGCAAGGTAAAAGTGAGCTTCCAGCGGTGACCCATAACGAACGGCTGCCTCAAAGTAAGTCCCTGCCATCTTGATCTCGCCCCTGCCTTAATTCGAACATGAGATCGTTCAACGAGAAATATCTCGCGTGCACGTACCATAGTGGTGTTTCCCGACGTTGACAAGCGCTTCCGCCAATTCTAGCGCCGCTGCATGCGAAAAATATTCCATCGCCTTGCCAAGATCTTGGCGTCCTTTAACCAAGCCGTCTCGCCACATGATGCCCAATCCATTATGACACTCGCGATCACCATGCTCCGCTCCGCGCTCAAACCACATCATCGCCGTCTCATAGTCCCGCTTCACACCCTCTCCACGCAGGTACATTCTCCCCAAGTAAGCAGCACTTTTCGCTGCCCAACCGGGTTGGGTGACGCCCTCGGCCTTGTCATTCACGGCATTGTGCTGAAGCGGATTGAGTGGATCGCGAGGCCAAACTTGACGCGCAATCTTGAGAAAGTAGGATCGAGCAAGATTAAAATCTTGACCGATGCGCCCAACGCCTTCGGAACCAGAGCCGATCCCGCCAGAGGTCGCGTAGATACTCCCTTGATAGAAGATCTTGCCAAGCTTGTACGCAAAGTCCATTTCGCCGCGATCGGCATTAAACTGGAGAGGACAATGAGACTTGAAACACTAGGTACCGTGGCACGAAAAACCGTACCATGTAGTACTCGAGAAGATCCTCCCATGTTTCACCTGCGGCCTGAGCAAACCCCGCTTTTACAGCGGGCTTCACGACATTGAGCCCTGTCGATGCAACGCTGGCACCCGGTCCATACGCTCCGCCGTCCAAGTCGGAGAGCCGTGTATGTGTGTAGGGCAAGGTATGACCCCCGGGAGGGCCTGACAAGAACATCCCCATGGCTGTCAACACATGTCAATGGATCGTACGAACCACACGATACACGTCGAATGTTTACCGGTATCAGCAGCTGCTTCATACCATTCCACAGCCCGAGAACAGGCTTCCAATGTACTAATACCACTCCAGTAACGGTATGCGAGTGCCATTTGCGCACCTTTGTGTCCTCCCTGTGCGGCAAAAGTGTAATACAGCATAGCTTTGGCTTGATCCACCGGTACCGTGTCTGCGTACCCTGTGGCGTGGAAGAACGCAAGAACTGCTTGCGAGGACGCGTTTCCAGTCAAGGACGCATGTGTAGAAAAATACGAGTACGCCAGCTTGGGGTCCGACGTAAAGTAGACATTTGGGGGAAACTGTGGAAGAATTTCCTCAGTCAAAGCACAACACGAAATCTGGCAAAAAAAAAAAAAAGAACGTACGAGGGATAGACGAGCGAGAGTGTGCAGTGCATCCGTGTTTCCAAGTTCTGCGGAATACTGGAGCAAATCAATCACCTTGATCGCTTTACCGCGTATCTCCTCGTCTTTTTTTCGTGTGGCAGCAGAATTATCCGTCCAAAAGAAAACCTGAAAAGGAGAGAATTTTTGACGAAGCTTGATTGCTATACGGATGGCACGGGCGATGGGTCCTTGACCCTGAGCGCTGGGCAGATAGGATGAGAGGAACGAGGTTGCTTGTGAGATACTTGATTGTGAATATGGATCGTGGTCATAGGGTGGTGGATGTGCGGTGAGATTGGAAAGGGTTATCATTGCAAGCTTGAAGGCCTGCATAGCTATCCGAATGTTTTAACCGTCGCGTGCAACTTCAGGGGACAGGGATCAAACCTTCGGTTGCCTGTTCAGCATCCACCGGTGCGCGTTGGGGTGTCTGCATTGAAAGTGGTGTGGTCAACGATACTTCACTTCCAAGGACAACCAGCTGGGATGTGAAGGTAATACGCATGGACTTACGGGTGCTTCACCAGCATTACGGGCACTGAATTCAGGCGTGGGGTCGGGTTGTACCTGACAGAACACACTTGTAAGGAAGACGACGAACATTGAGTGCTTGTCTTACACTTTGAACAGAGAACGATGCCTCTGGCTGTGCAGAGACAGAGAATGCAGCTAACGCGACGAGCCCAAAGGCCAACCATGTAGCGCGACGTGTTCGTGTTTTACGACACACATTCATGATGAAAGATATCACCAAAATGCCGTCAAACGCCTGAACGGCCTTCCGGAGGATGAAATGTGTAGGTCGTAAGGGTCAGAGGCCGTCGTAAACGACAGACAAGTGACTGACTGACTGCCGTCGTGGTGGCGAAGCCAACTGTACTTTTGCACTGCCACAGCCTACTCGCCACGTTTACTCTGGACACACTGAATGGCATGTGCCAATGGAACTCATCGCAAATTAGATGCAGCTAAATACGGTACTGTATCTAACTGTTGTAATCGAAAGAACATCAAGGTTCAAACGTTCAAATGTCAAGTCACTGGCAATGAACTACATACAGTACATGCTACGGCTCTTACCGAGGGCTGGTGTAACCGCTGGTCAATGCCAAACCATCGTTCAGGGAGCTCTCCGCCATTCCAGCCGCAGCCTGTCCTATCGACGTCCCCAATGTTTGCTCCGAGACCAAGTGTATAATAGCGTCAGCGCCATGACACTCCTCGCTCAACTTGATATGTCTGCGCACATAGTCATAACGTGCAAAGACCATATCACAACTCGAACAGCGCCACTTGATATCCAGATGCTTGGTAATGTGTCGCTGCAGACTGCTGACCTTGAGTTTCTCTAGACAGCCACCCCACTTGCAGTGACACCAGCTACTATAGAGTCCCTTTAAGCCATGGGCTGTACGGACATGTGACCAGACCTCCTTGCTTCCTCCTTCAATCCATTCTCCACATGGTTGTTTCTCGACTACCTCCCAGTCACACCGATACCGCGGGGAGGTATGGAAAGAGTTCGTAATGTCTCGTAGCCGTGTAGGCTTGAGTTTGTACAGGTCTGTACAGGGTACCGCACGCTGAGCAGATGGTAACATTGCAGGCGCCTGTAGATTGGCGGACGTGGATGTAAAAGGCAAATTTGACACCGAGATTGGACCAGATGACGATGTGGGCGTTTCAATCGGGTCTGTGAAAAGGGGATGATAACTGAGTGATCGCAATTGTTGACTCGTAGTGCGCTCGTCAGCTGATTCATCAGAAAAATGGCAGCAGGGCCCGATACGTCCATGGAAACGGCGCAAGTCGAGTTCGGCTGCTCTCCCGTCCGCCATAGGTGGCCGGATCCCAAGGCTCTGGGTGAGAGACCTCAGGAACTGAAGCTCGTGCGGAGCTTCCCTAGAGAGGGTTGACGTTTTTTTCAAACTTCGATTATGAGTTGCACATACCCCTGTTGAACGGATAACGAGCAATTGCCTCGATGGTTCCCGTCCATTATGGTGCTCGCCTCTCCGGAGAAGAAATTATCAAGAGAGGATTCTGGATGAGAAAAGTAGGTCAGACGGGGGAGTCTTGCCATGCATTGCGCGATGAGCCAAGTGTCCATAGCCAGGATGCGTCGACTAAGAATGGGGATATGGCGCGTGAGCTAGCCGGAAATATGCTGGAAGTTGATGTGCTGTAGTGTTTTAAGGTGCTCTGGAGCTCGCAAGTATGTTGTCATTTGGTCCCGTGCGGCGGCAGGGGCTGCGACTGTTAGACATTGCAGAGGCATGGGGGACTGGCAAGAAAGCCATGGCAGGCATTTCTACTTACCGGCCCATCATGAAATGCTGGTTCCGGCTGACCAGAATTGGGTGATTGCGACTTAACTCAAACACATCTCCCAGTGTGCGCGCTGGTCGGGCTTGGCTCCTCCTACCTGGTTTAGAGTTTGGCCAAATTAACGTGCATTGCGCCTAGACGGTGGTGTTCTTTGGGACGCGCTCCACTGTGCGATTATCGCACAATCGAAAACGCCATCGACAGCCCTCATAGCAGGGGTAGTCACGTGACTATAAGGCCAGCGTAGCTGGATAAAAACAAAGATATTCAACTTCCCTGTTTCCGAACATCTAGGCGGTTACTGACCCATCTCATGCAAAGCAACCGATACCGCGAAATCCGCTGTGCTAATTTTTTTTTATGCAGTCAAAGTGTGCCGCCAGCTTCTGGCACGCCGTGTAGCCAACCAAAAGGCATTTTTCGGCAACAAGAATTCGCGCTCGCCCACGCCGCGCATCTATACATAATGTGGCTTACTTGAACGAAACATCAGGAAATTGTAATTGTCCTACACCTTTCCATCCATAATCTGTGCAGGGATTGGAAATACTTCGGACATGAACGGCGAGAGACGTACGTATACAGTTGAGCTTGAGACCCCTTTGAGCTTCTTGCATTCCTCTATCACGTTGCGTCCCAGAGTGGTGTTCAGCGTGCCAGCGTCACGATGCTGTCGGAGATACCTTCGGAGCACGATCAACGAGTCCAGCGGCACAGGAGAATGAGTCATAGGTGCCAGGCATACTCACCGGAGGCATACTTCTTCTTTAAAGTCTTGATAAATCTTGCGATTACTTTTGCGCTTCAAGAGGCAAATAACCAATGCACGTCAGCCGAGGAGTCACGGCTAACAGAAAGAGCCGCGTACCTCGAGTCTGCGTGCGGCTTCTTCATACGCATGACTTTGGTGAACCAAGAAATGATCCGCAAGGACAAAAAATGACATTCCGGAGAGATACATTTCATACAAACAGGCTGCCTTGTTTCCCCCGTATCCCACGAAGCGCTCATCGCACCTATAGTGGGAAAATCAGCATGGTAGGCAGTAGCCCGATCACTGAATTCTACGCACCAAGGCGGTCCCTCTTTCTTAAAGATAACGTATGGTTCGTATGCGGACTGGTACTGCTTGATCCTATACACCTCTCCCGGAGCAGCGGCATAAAACCTTGGATAATCACTGCTGTTATGTCCTGGAGCCCAAGATTTATGAAACATGTCGATTTTCCCCGTTTCTGTCAGCTCCAGGAGGACCTGAAATGGATTTATCGTGATTGAAATAGAGCTAGGAGCCAAAGAACCTTTTTGTCACTTGGAAAGGTATCCGGATCGGCGCCATCTTGTTGATTGAGGTATTCGAACGCCGGGACTACTAATGCCGCGTGGCCATCCCGAAGGCTACGTCCGACTTCAGTGTCCAGGCCGGCTCGAACATAACTTCGAAAGTCAGTACAAACAGCGAAATCGACGTCCAGCATCATGACAAATTCGGTACGTGCGAATAAACGGGCGGCATTGCGCCATGTATTCAGTTGGCGAGCGAATGGGGAGAGAACGAGGTGTACGTCAACGAAACTGGACATTCCTGGGGTGGATGTATACAGGTCGTGCAACGCATCGAGAACAAGATGGGAATCGCTGGGTACCACGTGAACAGCGGCGGATATGGGACCTACGCACATTGGATAATTATCAGCTCCTAGAGGGTTGTCTCGCACCTCTATACCGCTTGGTTAGCTCCCCAAACACCTTGAATCGATTGAAAGTCACGAGAGTCGTGATGGTGATGTCGTCGTCCCCGAAGGTCTCTGAACCTTTGTAGTAGAACGGAATGATTTTGCACGGTTGCATGCTTTGGGAGAAGGCTTTCGAGAGGAACAGCGATTCTCTCATAGCGACTTCGCTACTGTGGAGGTCATGCTCGTCGTTAGATGTGGTTGGCCAATACAATGCCTCTTCAGGAAGGTTCGACGGGATCAAGGCGAGCTTGAAGTTTCGCGATTTTACACTGTCTCTCGGTCCGGTCGAGATATGAGTGAACCATCCTTTTGTCCTCAGTGTGGCGGTCCGTAACAGAGAGTGCGACGAGTAGACGATAGCACTGGTTACGTAGATGGTAACGAGGACATGGACGAGCCTCCTAGCCATGGCAGAATCTAACATGGCCTGATGTTGAATGGTACTGGGCACAAAACCAGTCACCAGGCAGACGGCGGAGAAAAATTGGCCGACCTGGAATGTACATTGGCATCCTCCTGTTACGGGAATGTCAGACAATTACAGCCCTGCACCCTTGTGGAAGCTGCGAAAGAAAGAATCGTCTTTATTTGTCCCGTCGGCAATTTGAGGCACGTTCAAGTTCAAGTAGACGTCCGACGCACAACGTCACGGTATCACGTTACAGGCATGAGTCCTCCCGCTACCACAACCTCGGAAGCATATAAACTCCTTGTTTCACTCCTAACCAAGTGTCCGTGAGTGATCTCATACAGAACATATACACGAAACATATGTTTCCCAGTCAGACAATTGAGATCATTCCCGGCGATGGCTCCGTTTGGATGCACACACAGAATCCAGATAACGTCGAGGAACCGTCCTTTGCCCCATTCCTTTTCGTCGAGGGCAACCTCGGCATCCCACAAAAGATCCTTTACAACGTCTATCTTTACGCTGTCGGCGTCTTCAAGTCTGCTCGCAGCTGCGTGCCAACGCGGCCGACAGTAAGGAACCAACGGAATCATGACCTCGAGCCCTCCCTAGTCCGAGTTTTGACCGCATCATCGTCCATTCTGGTACTCGCCAATCCATCCCATCAGACAGCACTTAATTCCAGAAAGCATCTCGTTCAAATGCACCTGATCGACCCGCACGCTGAGCTACGTTTCATCGCATCGCTTCTTTCTTCACAGCACTGCGCCAAACATGCCGAGTTTTGGTACCACAGGCCGATGGCTTCTCAGCGCCACCTACGATACACAATTCTCAAATACTGCCGGCGTAGATTCCCATTGCCACCTTCGTTTCGCGTCACAAGCAGCACTCCAACAAGAACTCGATTTAGTATCACGAGCTTGCGAGCTCTATCCGCGAAATTACTTCGCGTGGACACACCGTCTGATGTGTATGCGGAGTCTTCTCTCGGACTATCTCTCTGGTACGGATATTGTCGGCTTTGCTCCGATTTTCCGCAACGAAATCACTGGAGTAAAGGGATGGATCGACCGTCATGTATCTGATTACAGCGCGATCCATTCCATTCTCACACTCTCTCAAGCCGCTCTCCGGAGCGGAGATGCGTCCTTGGTGCAGATGGTCATCCAGGAGGATTTGCTGGTTCATGCCATTTCCCTGGTGCAAGAATATCCCGCTCACGAGGCTCTTTGGATGTATATCCAAACAGCCCTCTCTATCTCAGATTCATGGCAAACACACCAAACCCAACAATTTATAGATCAATTTGTCCAACCTCTAGCACATTTGCAGCAAACAAAGATTGGTACAAAGGATGATCTTGTTAGGGCATCACAATATGCCAAGCAGTTTTTGGATAGAAGAATGTGTTACAAATTCACTCCAGGTCAGTAGGCACAAGACTTAGTGTACTTTCATGATTATTGATGATTTCTGCCCTCATGATGTATTATGCTAATATTCCACAGGATGTGACTGAACAAACTGATGGGAAAATGCTAGTCCAAACCACCCAATCACTAGGTTTTCTTCCTCTTGACTGAGGATTTATTATGACCTCCCTCACTTTTGTCCTCCTGGGCCTTCCTCTTCCCACTTACACTAGCCATCTTTCCACTCTTGGGATCAGTCTCATCATCAGATGCAAATGGATCTTCTGTAACCTTCTTTTTAATAAGGGGTTTAGACTTTCCTGCAGCTGCCTTGAAGTCCTTGGATAAACCTGCAGGGGAAGTTGTTGCAGCTTTAGAAGCAGACAGCTCAGTGTAATATGCCTCCTTCAGCTCCTGCAGAACCATCTCAACTTCATCCTAAGTTATCAATTGGGCACATACCTTTATCTCAGAATCCTTCAGCAATGACACATTCTTCCAAACCTACTAAACTTTCAAGTGATATGCTACAAGAGGAGAAGAAGGCTACATACAGTGGAAGGTATGCCACTAGAATGTTTGCTGTCTAAGCCTTGCAATCAGAGTTGGTGAGGGATGTATTGCATACATAGAAGGAAAACAAATGATACCTATGATTGTGTATAGATCAGACTTGACTCCACTGAGATTGAGCCCATGCTGTCTCAAAAGTACTTTCATAACCTATTGAGAGCTTAGTGTCAAAGAGTGAATCTTGATGAAACATACTGCAGTGACATCTTCCTTGTCATAGACATCAGGAATGTATATACATATAACATGCTGGTGCCCAGGGACAGCATTCTCGGGTGATGTAGCAACCTTTGCACAAGAGGCGGATGTGGAAGAGAGGGGACCAGAGACCATGGAAGCTATTGGGAAGAAATTAGCTACGAGACAGCTATAACTGTAATATCTCACTGGCTATCTTACTCCAAATTACATCCACCTTGTCTGGCGGAGCAAAAATCAACCTAATAAACAAAAATGACGAGCGATCGAAACAAATTCCTAGGAACATACCACTTTCCATTCACGAAACCATACTTCTGGGATATATCCTTCAGTTTGTCAACAGCGTTGGCTTGTGCCTACACGAGACTGAGCCCCACGGAACTCAAACGGCAGAGCAAATTGTTGACCTGCTCTCGAACCTCCTTTTTACTCTGTGTGCCTCCTTTTTTGTTACCACGCACAGGGATTGACGCGTCATTCTGGTTAAATGTCAGATGAGTGCCACAAGTCACCCGTCACTCTTACCTTGATCTGCTCGACCCTTTCAGTGACTTGCTGCACTTCGGACGACTTGAGTCTCGTGTATGTGATGAAGGCGAAATGCTCACGAAGGGCCGCGGCTTCCATGACAGCAGTTGCCTCATTCTCGACTGATGGTGATTTGGCTATTTTTTCCCGTCTCACCCATAACCACTAGAACGGTTACGTCAACACTGCTCCGTTTACCGAACCCGACGCGACCTCACAGGTTTGGTCCCATCATTTTGAACCATAGACGGCTTATACTGTATGTATGTGAGACGCAAACCATGTTGCAGGACCTCTGAACCCACCTTTGCAGCAAACTCTTCTACAGAGAGTGTAGCGCCGGGTGACCAAGAATACTGATATCCCGCAGGGATTGTATCATCTAAGCGTACCGTGCTTGTTGACATGCTGTTTTAGACGTGGGTTATTTTGATCAGATAGAATGGGCGAGAAAGAGAGACAATTCAGACACTTCGCACGTCGCGTCTGATTACAGCATATATCACGTGACCGATATTTGGCGGAGTACAGAATTCACTAACTACGAAACTACTATACTGTACATGTTGTACTGCACTGCAAGTTGAAACAGTGGAGTTGAGAGTTCAAATCCTGACAACAGTGAATTTTGGCAGATTTTTGTTGCAACACACTTGCGGCCAGAACCTGTGGGGGAGTGCCAAACTCAGATCTTATAGACGACACGCAAAAGCTCCGTGTGGTGTTATTTGGTTATTGGCTACATGCATACACAATTCCTAGTAATATGTACTCAATAACCGTCTTGCCCGGAGGTCAGGCGCATTTTACCGCCCGACGGTAAATCCTCGTAAATGGGCTGCACATAAGTATAGTAATCGGATCTCGCAGGCCCAAGAAACTAGATTTTAAAAAATCGATTAAAATTAAATCGTATAACCACGGTCTCGAATTTATTTACGTCCGCACCGTTATACTGGGTTAAGTTTTCAAACTCCGGTTAGGAACTCACTGACCGACTAGTACTACCTGGTCATGTCGCAGAAAACGGCTAATGTTAACTTAGTACCATTCGAGGTGACTCAACTGTGCCCTGAAACCTATGCTGACCGCCAAGGTACTCGCAACAGATCCTATCGAAACATTACAAAAACGCGTCGTGGCGTGCCCATTGACGGCACTGATGCTGCTGATGCAATGGGGTCTCCGGGCCGGGCCCATCCCAATCACCATGTCCGATCAAACGTGATGAGAGCAGGGCACACTCTCCATAGATTTTTATTGTTTCAACGATGTCTGGAACAACCCAAGGAATGACCCCCTTTGATTCTCACAGTCGCGCAGAGATAAATACGTCTCCGCGGTAGTTGCACGCGGTGATAGCGCAAGGTCTCTAATTGGCGGTATGCTACCTCCGGTTTGTTGGACCAGAGATGCGCCATCGAGGAGAACCTGCGCATGGGAATGAACTTTAGGCTGACCCTGAAAGGCGAAAGAATCTTCGAAAGGAAACAAGGCGACTTCCCTCGGTATCTCGCGCACCCAACATCAATCATACGCAGAAAGGACAGTGTACCGAGTCTACGGGCAATGTTACAGTTCTCAGTTCTAACCCGCAGCAACCCATTTCTTCCCATGATGAACTCCTTCTGGGAAAAGCTGTATTCCATGGGGCTGCGCTGAAATAAGAACTAGATTCACATATATCAGACCACTCGCCTCCTCCATACATTTTCAAGGCATGTCAACACAGGAATCGCTAACTGGCTTATCTTCATACCTGAGTCAAGGCACAATGGCATGGCACCCCAAAAAACATCCGCACACAGCGTGAGTTTCATCAACAGCATCCATGCTAGCACGGGCGACTTCTACATGGTCCCATTGAATGCACCCAGGGAAGAGAGAGGTTAGTACCGTCCTCTGCAATGTTCCTGCACGACAGTTTCTTTGAGGCACCAAGTGAAGCTCGTTAAGGCTCCGCGTAGTGTCGCAGCCTTGTGGATGTTGACCTGGGTAAGTGCAAGAAGCTGGTGCAACGTGGATGATTGAAAGATCACCGAGCGGAGTTGACTGTGCAACACTAGAGATATTTTTGTTGATCAGCTCCCCGTGGACCCGAGCCCGACTACAGGACAACCGAAGCTAAACATAACACCCTTACATGGCCCGAAGCTTCGGTATCGAGACAGCGATTACTGACCCACAGAAGATAACTGCCCCACGCGTTAGAACTCTATTTGACTGGTGAAATTGTTCAGGGTATCGAGTGGGTGTGGGGCATTCATCCATAACTTCACCCAAATCGAATGTGGCCAATCCGGCCCCGGCGTGGCTGCACTTAAAAACTACGCTACACCGACAACTTGAGTATCTCCATAGTTTCATAGTACCACATCGCGCGTTAACGCTGCCGAGAAGATGCCACGGCACGAGATCACGAAGACTGTTGGGTGTACCGATGCTTCCAGTGATCACTCGCATGGTCTGTAGAGAGCATCCACACTAGGGGGATCCCTCACGGTGACCTCACCATGCTACCCTCGTTTCGTTTCGTTTCCTCCACCACCCTTTTTTTTAACCTTCTTCTGTCAGAGAGGAAACACTTTCTGCGTCGTTCATCCACCCCGGATTCACCCTGTCCAGGGTTCCTCAGCGCACCAAGTGGATCGATCTTTCACAGCAGATCTCCTTCTTTCGCTGTTCAGTCGCATTTTCCCTTGCTTCTCGCGCCTTCGTCTCCTTCCTTGATCTATCGCGGCTGGATCCTGTGGACCCGTTCTTTCTGGGTCTCTCTCGTTCTCATACACACACCCACGCACAGGAAGCGAACGTGGCAGTGTTCAAGTTCCTCACCACGAGGCTGTGAGGGCTCATGCTCGGAGCTTGGGCTCGTGTGGGCAACTGCAGTGTGATAAGGTGTGTCCACTGAGGCGGCGTGATTCGCCCAAATACCATTTTTTTGCATCACATACGGTCGTCGATAATGAATTCTAGCCGGTCTCCTATCCAGTATCCAATCCCAATCCAACGTTGCATCATCCCAACAATGCTGGATTCGACCCCTTCGGAGTGCGGTACGGAATGCCGAGGCAATGGCCGTGCGCCTTTCGTCGTTTTCTCACAGGAAATGCGCACACACGCAATGCCGACGATGAGTGACCACACATGATGCATTGATGATTCCTAGTAAAGGGAGGCTATACGGTATGTATGTTCTGAGGCTTACTGAACGTGCAGCGGCGACGAGGATAGTGCATGCTCGAATAAATGAGCATGTCCTGAGTAGGTGGAACGTTTGGTCTGGTTAAGTAATTTCCCGGAAGAATAAAGGAGGTGACCACCATGTTCAGACGTGCGTGAGCGGAACGTTTCAAGTATGACATGGCCGTCAATTAAGCTTTACCCCAAGCCCGGGCCCAGGAACACCAGCAGGTGATGTGGAGATAGAAGGGAAGAGGAATACGAAATGAACTGAAACGTCGGAGAGACATCATTGCAAGTAAAATTAAAGTAAAATAAAACGAACAAAGCGTAAAGGAGGAGTGTATGGGCAGTTACTGTGTCATTTTTACATGAGCACAGCCCAGCTCAAATTACATCAATGACTCTTCCGACACGTTCCTGTCCACGTCGCCGTGCGTCGCCGTCGTTGTAACATAGCTCACGCCATGCTTTTCTTCAGCCGTGCCTCTCCCGCTCGAGCTCTCCCGTTCCGACGATCGAACATCCCAGTGGCAACTCTGCAATCGACAGACTCGCTGGTGATCCAGCCGCTACGAACAATGCTTGGTATGTATATCAGCCAGTGTATGAGATGAAGGGGAACGGGGGAGCTGAGGAAAGAACCAAGGGGTGTTTGAAGTGCGGTAACATGTAACACCTGGATGAACAAGACCCCCATATAGGGCGGTGGCGTTCGCACGATCAAATCAGTACTTCAGTTAGCAGCAGCTACAGCACCCCCTACATCTTCCACTTCAAAGGCAGCCACTCAAAATGTAACCGTGAGTATTCAGACGCACCCTCGAGGGTGTACATCGACAAGAGGGAACGCCGTCACTGATTTTACCTCTTTCAGAAGAGACAAGGGGGGCTGACATCCGACGCAGATACGTTTGGCTGCTATAGTGAGCCATTGTAACGTCACTGACGCCACATGAAGCCTCCATAAGTTAGTCGTGTTTCAGCGATACAGGGATGCGCAATCCGTATTAGTAAGAAAGGTAAGAAAGGACTTGCATGGAGGCCAAGGTCTAGTTCAGAAGAGGAAGGATCACAGCCTGGCACCCGTCCGGTCCTATCATCATGATGCATCGCAACACAGAACGACCAATATATGATAGTACTTGAGGTTGTTGTCATGACACTCGATGTTGAAAGCGCGATCCAACTCAAATCTCGTCTTGACTTTGGCAACGATATCATCATCATCTCCAATCGCGCTATAAAAAAAAAGAACACACACACGTACCATATTCACGACCAGTGGCTGAGGCCAGAGGTCTGACGTGCGGCGGCCGTATAGACCGACCGGGAGGCACAAGGGGTGGCGTCAAGCAGTGGATATTTAATTTGCTATACGGTTGGCAAGCGTGGAGTGGGAAGCGTAGACAGACAATTTGGGTCACGAACGCTACGCTTTCCCTAATTCATTAAGATGCGATGTTTCGATAGCTTCCGGAGGCGGGGAACGGTTGCGATCGGAAACAGATCAAACGAAGTGCTGACCAGATCTCCGAATCAGACGATGCTGCGCTTCGCCAACTTATGATGTGGTGGTTCGAAAGCATTCAAAAAAAGTGCGAGTGAAAGGTCACTAGCACTGCGGAATGGATGGCGATCAATCGAAGTGCTCAAATGCCAACTCCATGAAACAAAGCCGTATAGAGAACGCTCACCTGGCACCTCGACGGCGTTAATTGAACTAGTCGTACACGCGGCCCCGCCGTGAATATAAGACTAACCTGCAAGCAGAATTTTCAAGTTTCGCTTGAAGTCGAGTGCGAGTGCAATTGGACCATAGCCTGAGCTGCAACTTTTGCCTTCGAGCAACATTTAGCCTACCTGCCAATTGCCAACTGTCTCGTGCCTCACATAAATATAGGTGCAACGTCGTACTTACTTTCACTCACTCTACCGCAAGGTCCGCAACACGCTTGAAACATGAAGCTCTGGGCGTCAATACTAATTACACCATATAGGAATTAGACCATCAATCGTTCCGAGTCCGTCCTGTCCCGGGGCGCCAGAGACCGTAGTATTTGCCGACCGATGTAGCTCCTGCCCTTCTCCGCCGGTTTTCTCTGGTGAACGTGAGCCCAAGTGGTCTTGCTTGAAATGATAACGCGTGAACTGACTCGGCTGACCATTGTCGCTCGACCGGCTATCAAAGCCGACCACGGTCCGCTAAGGTGAACGCCTGGATGATTCTATCTTATAATAGATAACACTCGCAGACCTCATTCGATTGGTTGCACTGGCGTGGTTTTCCCGCTCGTTCCGACGAATGAGATCCAAATAGCGAAAACCGCCATGTGACACCCGCCACTCGGACTGACTCAACGCAGACCGCAACTACCAGTGTCGTACTTCCACATCCCCGCATTTCTGGGGAACGCAAGGAATCAGTTTCAATGGAGAGGGAACAAATCAACATATCAATTTGTTCGCGTTGGACGGTGGCATGAGAACCATGCGATCGGCTGAGAAAAACAACAGTAGGCTCACCGTCTCGGATCAGGGAAGTCACCAGGTTCCGACTCCATGGGGATGCCGGGTTCACGGTCCTAAGCTCGAGTGTGGACATGCTATCATCCTGTTTCATCTCGAACAAAAAAAAGTTTGGAAATTCGGATTTCGTTGAATACGACCGTCGTAGCCCTCGCAACCAGCATCAGGGGTGTCTTCTGAGACGTTTTCAATGTTCTTGCGTGGTTAGGGATGTTCTCGTGAAGTTCTCAGCAAAGTCCCCATCCGTGATGGTCGTTCTTATTCGCACCGTCCGAGACAGCGATACGACCATAGGTGAGTAAAGCAACCCTATTCTCCCAGCCAGATAGAAGAGACGTTTGCAGCATTTCCCAGTTCAATTCTAGGGGGGGTTGAGATAAAATACAATTGAAAACATGGTCTATAAGTACTACTGGGACACAACGTAAAGCAAAGTCTGGACCATGTATGTATGTGTAATGTACACTAAGCGCCGTTGGAAACGAGCTTAGCCGCAAGTCGCATGAACCGGTTATTGGTGGTTGCCCGTCGTCTAGTGCTCAGTGTACAACGGGACCCATCTGTACGGTACACCAATCCAGTTTGGTGTTCTCCGCTGCGCTGGTACATGCTTCCACCACGTCCGATTCTTCAAGAAGCCAGTCCTCCCCACGGCTAAACATGTCCCGGTCTGTAAATATTTCTAAGATTTCCGTCCGCAAACCCTCGGTTTCAAGCGTATACGTCCGGCGTAGCTCACGCTTTCCCCGAATGGTTGGCGTCTCGACGTTGAGGAGACTAAACCGCGGGTTACGACGTAGCTGCCGAAAGGTTTGTCCAATGGGAAACTTGTCGTCCAAAAAGAGACGCTCGCTTTCAGGGGAGGTGATCGTGACGATGGACGTCGCGACGCAGACAACACGGCTAGCGCACAAGAGGTGTACCTGACGCGATTGTGTGATGGGATGTTCGGGCGAAGCAGGGCGTAGACGGGGGGACGTGTTCGCATAGATACGTTTCACGTGAATGGGCCGTCCAAAGAATGTGCTATCAGATATGATTAGCACATAGAAATAAAAATAGCGTGTCGAGAGTGTTGGTACCTTAGCAAACGTTGCAGGTCACCCTGTGCAGCGAGCATGATGCGCTCGAGGCCGGTCATGTTGTCAGGAAGACAGGAAAGCTTTTGAAGGTACGTGAGGGTATGGTTCTCGATGAACGCAGACGGCTCACTTTCACGCTCGTGGATGCAGTGTTGTACGAGTCTTGTGTGAGCATGTCGACGGGGTTTCAAATGGATGCTGAGAACGACTGTTGAAGTCTAGTAGGAGAGTAGAAAGTGGGCGGTATGCTCTACACCTCGTGTTCCGCCTGGTTTTATGGGCTGGTGAAATCGTGAGCCTGATCGGAATCTATGCAGGGTAAGATGTTCTTCGCCCCAAACCCACACATCCACATCAGAAAAAGAAAAGCAAGAAAGCCACTTCCGTTATCTTATAACGATAAACGTATGGACCTTGAGCTATATTAGGGTTGTCGTCTCGATTGCTGCAACGTCCCTGAACTCGGCTATAATCATGATGGTAGTCAGTCCCACGTTATCCATGGGCTCATTCACGCCTATTGGGCTGATTGATAACTCTGATTATGTCAATAGTTGGGAACTAGATTCACCTTGTCACTGTCAGTCAGTCAAAAAGCAAATTGCTCCCGGAAATGGGTATCCTACCGTCATGTTCAAGAGACGGAATGAATTGGGAGTGACGCGGAATGTGGTCGCCTACCGTGTTCATGATCGACCAAAAGAGGTGTATGGAAACGCATACCATGCCGAGATTGTGTCACTGCGTAATCATGGGTCCGTTCTCACCTGATTGCGCTCAGTTACTCGTTTGAGTTTATCGAAGCACACAGTTACCCTCGCTCCTCGTGACGACCGACATAGAAAACACCCTGGAGTGGTTTTTAGTGTTATTGCCCCAAGAGTGAGGAATTGAACATCGCCTTATAGGGGCAATCAAAGGAAACATGCTCGCAGTGAAGACAACAACCGAGTTCTTGGGAACTTGTGGAGTGCCACTGATTCCACAAGCCAGGCAAGATCCTCTCACATGAAGCCACGCAGTCACAAGCAAGCAAAAGAGGACCCTAAGGATAGCTTCCGGGAATAGTTTCGAAAGACAAGTGTCAAAATCAGACAGAGAACCATGTTATTAAACGTCAAAGTTTTCAAGTCCAATTAAACTTGTGACTCTGTGAGTATGACCATGAAGCTGTGATGAAGTGTACGAGTAGAATTGCCCAAAAATAGTTGTTTATAATTATTTTTCAGGTCACCAAAATGGAAAACTGGTGGAATTGGCAGGCTTGCCACCTGACCGACTATTCACCAGCACTGCTCATCTTGAACTTCATCCCATCCCGGTGGAGCAGGTAACTTGCACCAAATAGACCCGCTGAATCAGACTATGGTATGTCAAGTGGCGCAGCTCTCTGTTCCAAGTTATAGATGTCACATGCTTTGCAGGGGAGAGCCAAAAAGACACGCAAATTCGCAACGGTCAAGCGACTACTGAGTCCTAATGATGCCCGTTTGTATGACGCTTACTCTCCTGCTTCAGCAGACGAGGGATCTAACTATATCTTCACAGGAAGGAGAACCAATTGAAGCAAAAGAAAAAGGAGGAAGAGGAGAAAGCAAAAGCAGTCCGTCGGGTGTACGTGGTCGTATCATACCGTTCCGCAGTGATCCACCATGCCATCTTTAGCCCGCAAACCGCGTCTTCCCTCTTTCTCGCACACAATACGGAACTTGTACCACCGTATCGCGTTCTCATCGATACCAATTTCATCAATTTTAGCCTTCAAAACAAGCTGGAGCTTATTAATGGCATGATGGATTGCCTCTATGCCAAATGTACGTTCTGCTTCGTTTCAGTAACATGACCCTGATTTTGATGAGAAGGTATACCATGCGTGACTGATTGTGTCATGGCTGAGCTGGAGAAATTAGGCCATCGTTACCGCGTAGCTCTGAGGTGTGTCTCCGTTTTCTTCCGATCCCTCCAGAGCTGAAAGACCACTCAAGAGTGGCTCGTGATCCTCGATTTGAGCGCCTCCGCTGCAGTCATACCGGCACGTATGCAGACGATTGCCTGGTACAGCGTGTGACAGCACACAAGTGCTATATCGTCGCAACGTGCGATCGTGAACTGCGGCGACGAATACGGAAAATTCCAGGAGTTCCACTCATGTATATCGTTGCGAGGCGATACGCAATCGAGCGCTTGCCTGATCAAGGAGCACCCATCTAATCAAATACAAAATTAGGGTCCGATATCTCGCCTTGTGATGCATTCATGAGATTTTTCACGCTCTGGCCAAGTCCCATCGAGACGTACCTGAGGATATGGTTAGGGTGTCGCGGTGGAGATGTATCTCGCTCTCCTTCCTTGTATGGAGTGGAAACGTATCTTACGTGGCCGCATCAATCCCTTCGTTGCTAGGACGCGATCGTCCTGCAAGCGTCGTCTGAACGTTTGCTACTAGTAAGAGATATTTCGTGTATTAGCTTATCTTTTGTATGAAAGTTCTATACTCTCTCAATACCAGACGACATGACCACAGCTGGTTGGACGATACGATGACGGTGACTCATTATGCATTATGACAAGACACGATGACAACGAAACACAGCACGGAATCAAAAGAAATACGGTGCTCTCACATTGCCCACGAACCTAGGCGAGTATCTGTTCTTGAAACTTATCTCAAATACTTTGGCGTATCAAATGCAAACGTTACTCATCAGGCCTGGGGGGTCGCGCGAACTGGTTGATGATTTACGACAGTTCGTGGGGGCGCAATCGCCGGTTCCTGCTGGCTACCTCTTCCCACCCTCTCGTCTGCGCGTGTTACTGCCCTGATTCGCGAGTACTCAGGTGACTTCGCGGGTGTGAAGAAGCCAAGATATGTACCTCGCTTCTGGACCCGCGCAGATTATATCCCAAGCCGCCTCGCGGTTCGGCTGACTTGGGCTAAATACCAGCTCGTGAGCCCTTTCCAAGACCAGTTTGCCTCCAAAACCTTCAGGGGTTGAACACGTACCTCGATACGTTGGTGCCAGCGGATGGTTCGAAGAGGTCATATCACTTTCCCACAGAGCTTGGGAGCGTCGTTCAGCGCGAAATGGATGGATCAGGCGGTGCAGAGCCAGACGGTACACGCCCTGGAACAGAACCATACGCCTTCAAGGGGATGAGGGTGATTCTGGAGTTTCTTTCATCACGATGGGATCTTAGATAGGACAAGACATGCATGACTTGGGGGAGATAAGAAACGATATTCACATGCGCTGTCGACAGTGGGTGAGTGAGATTTGCCGATTGGTGACAGTTTCGGAGGTATGTATAGCGGTGGGCGTGTATCTTGTATCTGATACGACTGGGTGACAAAGTAGAACGACGTTCCCACCGGCCATCCGAGGATTGCTCGCGTTACATTGTGTAGGAGACATTCTCTATCGTGACTGTTTCACCAAAAGCGAGTCCAGTGACGTCGATAGAAGGTCGCAATATCTGTGAGATCTAGGAAATAGTTCGACGGACATAATGAAAGGTCATCTTCTGTAATAAAGTCATACCTTTTTCCCGTTTCTCGATGAACTAGCTTTCTTCTTAATCTAACATTGTTCAAAGTAGTGCTCTGGACCCTCGTTTACAAGCCTGTCAACAAAATGACCGTCAGCACGGGAATTAAGAGAGGTCGAAGTAGATACGATGCTGTCACGACTTGTCACGCGCGGCAAGCAAGCCGTGCACGAGGCTCCGCTCAGTTTTGCAGTCAGTGGACTTTGAATATGCATCTCCGACTGAAAGACTTCCAAATCTGGTAGGTGCTGTGGTTCATTGTAAACTATTCCATCAGATGGCCGTAGAATGTATTGAAAGAATATGACGCACAGCTTGAGCAGATGGTGGCACTTGTATCACAAGACAGGCCAAGTATTTATGAATCTACCATGAGGCAAGAGTAGCAGAAAAGATACTCTAAGAGGATTAGAATGAGCTGTTCCTTTCACTTTCTTAAACACATTATATAGATGATTTAAGTTTGAGCTTTTGCAACTCAGGTCATCACGTGTACTTTCAAGTATTAGCATGATAAGTAAGAGATTTAATTAGTAGATAAGTTTATTTGGCATTTATCTCCTTGACCAAATGGAATAATAGCCCATCCAGTAAGCATACTTACTGTAACTGAAAGATAGTCCAGCCCTTCCAAATTCAAATTCTGGACATCCCCAAGCGATGCAACCCTCTGACTCATGTACTCAGAGCTGTTCTTTGTCGAAAATTTTCGGACCGCTAGAACGTTTCTGGCTGTACATCTTCGTTCGCTGGCGGACTTTGAATCGTCCCGCCAGCGTGACACCCATCTCCAGCACGTAAGTTATCTGCAGTATTATTGAATTACACAGGCGTGTTTGGAAGATCTGCTCATTAACGCACTGTACAAGGCTACATGTGCATGCAGATCCATTTAGACCTCCATCCCTCTCGCCACTTGCTGTTGTGCTTTCCATTTCATCGCTCAAAGGGTGTGCATATACTACTGCAATCTCCTCTGTATAATCCCGTTGACACACAAAAGATGTGGTGTACAGATGATTTTCCGTCGTGCATATGGCAGTCCGCCTCTATTAAGAAAATTGATCGGTCGTTGCGTCTAACGGTAGCATATCGTGCTTTCGTGTTCGAACCGATATCAGTTACTAGTACATCAAATAAAGTACACACTGGCATGCGTTAATTTTAACTTTGTTCGAGTTTATGAGCGACGAAGCCGCAGACCTGCCAAGCGCGTGGATTACAGTAATCGGACGGGATATCCAAACGTTTCACGCACAGCTATTACGAAGAGATGTCAGTCTCAACATGACATCGACGGGGGTGCTGCGGATCGCGCGAAAGGTGGTGTGTCAACGTGCTTAGCAGGAGAGGTCGCCGGGGCCGCGTTCAATTGCGAGGATACCGGGGAGGGAGTTGCAGGGACGTGATCTGGAGGGTAGATCAAGCGCCCATAAAAGTGAGTCACTCTGGCAGTGCTGCACGTGTATTGAGCCTCGTGAATGCTGTATAAACGTCGTAATTGCGTTCGGGAAGAGGATCGGGTGAGATTCGCGTCCATTTAATGTGCGTTCGATTGTAACGCGAGCACACGGGTCGAGTCTCAGATAAATAAGAAGTGTCGACGTGGCATAATGTTAGGCAGAGAACGTTGACAACGACGGGTTATCCGGTGCTGTCGGTGACGAGTCTGTTGGTGAGAGGAGAGGCGTCAGAGGACGGGCCGACGGCGGTGTTGAAGCGTGGCGTTAGAGCTGTTAAGTGTGAAGGGGTGGCTGATGCACATGATGGTGGTGCTGTGTCGATGCGGTGGGTGAACGCCGTCGACGACAGTACTATGAACGGTCTGACCTGTGTGTGAGAGAGGGTGGCATGATAACCGGGTGGCTGTCCAAATAGAGTTTCTGAGAGGGGGTCACTGGGGGGGTTGCGACGGATGGCAGGGGGGGTTGAAACTTGAAGGCCTAAAAGTGGCAATCGAGTTGATCTCGATGAATCTGAGATGCGACTACGTCAGATTATGTTTTTTTTTTTTTTTTCTCTCTTTTTTTTTCCGTGGTTGACTTATCGGTCATGG
>JBBPNO010000029.1:0-103759 GCA_038090915.1 Boletus eberwhitei
TCACCAGCCCACAAAAACGGTCGTACGATCTCGATTCAAAGGACTTTTTCTGGGCAAAAAATGCTGCGAATCCGTTCCCTCAAGTTGCTGAGGACATCGACGCCGAACTGAACAAGTATAAGCAAGATGCTGCAGAAATTACACGATCGACGGGTGTGAGTGATGTCAATGATATTTCGCAGCTGTGAGTTGGTGCTGCGGTAAATGTCCAAAAGCATGTAGTTGACACCACACAGCGACCTTTCATCGAATGCAACACACTTGAAGACCGCTATAACACAACTTCCCGAACTCACTGCTCGCAAAGCGACGCTTGACACGCACATGAATATCGCCACAGCACTGCTTGAGCAAATCAAGAAAAGAGGCCTTGATGAACTGTTCAGCACCGAAGAAGCGGTCAATAAGCAAGTAAGCATCCCCGGCCACCGTTCATGACGTAGCTCACGGTCTGAGTCCCTAGACAGTGCCATCGATTCTAGAGATGCTTCGTGCGCCCCGGCCAGACGGAGCTTTCGGGCCTGAGGACAAACTCCGTCTTGTCCTAGTGTTCTACCTCTCTTCACCTGATAATGCAATCTCCAAGGACGATATTGCCGAACTGGAGAAAGAGCTCAAGAGTGCAGGTGCAGATACGGCAGCATTCGAGTATGTTCGACGAACAAGAGAAATCTCACGCATGACTATTTCCGCCGCCGTCGGGGGAACATCTACACCAGTCCTCGGTGGTCAAGGAGAACTATTCAGAGGTTTTACGGCCCTCGGAAACAAAGTTCGTGATCTTTTGGGAGTTCTTCCTTGCCGATTGACGAATTGTTTATTTCCAGCTCACTGATCGTCTGAAAGAGGGTGGCTTGGAAAACTTAATTACAGGTGTAAAGAATTTCCTGCCGGCAAACAAACTGTTACCTGTGACGCGACTCGCCGAGGCGCTGATGGACTCATCAGCTGCATCGAACCAATCTTTGCAAGAAACCGACGAATATCTGTTCCTGGATCCCCGTGCACCTCGGCATGCCCAGGGATTGGGCGTTTCTGGACCTGGTGGTGGACCCGGAGTTAGTGGTACATCAAGTGCTGGTAGAGCACGACGTATGGCATTTCTAGATGGTATGGTGTTCGTCGTGGGAGGGGCAAGTTACGTTGAGTATGGGAATCTCGAAGAGTGGGCAGCCAAGACTGGGAAGCGCCTCACTTACGGTGGTACCGAAATTGTTGATCCTGGAGGTTTTGTTGGCGTCCTACAAGACCTAGGCAAAGGCGTTTTGTAGCCATACTATGTACTGGCCGTAGATTTCAAGCAGAACAATTGGAACATGATGATTACATCGGAACGGCTACCAAGTGACGATTGAAAAGACCAACTATCAGCAGTCGACTAAAGACATGCCATGCTACGATCACGCAAATCACTTCCTGTTGTTGGAGCGCATCATGAGCACCTGAACGAGACGGACGCTAGAGCAGTGTCAGTGTATGTTCGAACTGACCGTTAATACACCCACAAAATGTTGATCATGTCAAGTTCCAAAGCAATCGCCTCTTTCATGGGGTCCCTGGGAATAACACCCATTTCTGTCATACGTGCATGTTGCAGAATCTTTTGAGTACTTGAGAAAAGAGATTAGGGAAACGTGTGTGGGATAAGGCTGGGTGAATACCTACTCGTAAAGCACGAATCCGCCAAACACGGCTAAACCGCCGTAGAGAGATATTGACTCAGCGACAGCTAGTCCACGCATACCAAGCGGGAGGGCCATAGGAGCCAATGAAGAGAGGGCTACGACGGTCACACCAGCGAGAAGTGGACCGCCCATGTACAGATACCTGTCATTCCTACCCAATATGTGGGTACTACGTCAAGAGAACAACACACAGACATACTTTGCGGTGGCGCCGACATAAGACAGGGAACCAACGACCCCGCACGTGTACAGCGCAGCACGGGACAAGATGGCCGGACTAAGGAAAAATAATGGGCTCAGTGTTGCTGCTTGACACGCGTTGAACCCCTACGGAGAGTTAGCTAATACATGCCATCAAATGCTAGACTTACGAGCCAGAAAAGGTGCTTCTGCACGGTTCTTTCCGGAGGGGTATAATAGACTCCCATCATAGAGCCGATGCTCCCGACGAGACTCACCCCAAGTACAAGCCCTGTAAGGACACGGTTACACCGAAAAATGCTGAGAAGGTCGGAACCAAGAATACATACACGGATTTGCTGACATGATTTTGAAAGCAAACCCAGACCTGAACATGCTTCGGGCAGCTAGTGCCGTAAGAATAAGGCCGCCTCCAGTATACTTGAAACTATCATGCAGATAGGACTGTTCGGAAGCAGTCAGTGAGTCACGAGTGTCTCTGTTCAAGAAGCCTTCTGCAACGACGACAGTGCCTGCCACGGCGGCCTACACACTTGAATCAACAGACAGAGGTGGATGCTATTGCTACGTACAGCTGTGATTGCAAATTTCTTCCAGGCGTCTTGTGAGGAGGCCTGTGTAACAGTATGCGCATCTGTTACTATGGTGCGGGAGGACCTGTACGGAGGAAGTGGAGAGAGAGTGGTAGGATGTTTCTGGATGACATTCTTGGAGATGGCAAAGCGTGCGCTGGAGTTGGTGGAGAATGGCAGAGCTCTAGAGTGCACGGCGGCCCGTAATGTGGTACGGGGCAAGGCTGGCCAGAGTCCAAGGGACAACATGGTAATGTATGACCAAGGGGCAGAGCGGTAGCGGGACAAGGCGAAAGGCTAATTAGTCAGCATTTATTGGTCAGACGGCAGTTGTCGACGTCATCGCGGCGGGTCAAATATTACATAATGAAAGAAATAAAGATTACAGTGGTCGATGTGGCAAAGTCGCTGGTTCAACGACGCCGACGACCTTGTGCTCCATTGCCAGCGCAATCAGACTTTTGTCTCCCCAACTCCTCCAGTCAATCTCGAATATACCCGTCTTTTCTCCGCAGGACCAAGACCAAGACCGTTCTCGCGTCTCCACAACAATCAGCCTTATCACTCCCTCCGAGAGGCTGGTCTCTACTCACTTTGACATCGTACATATTCAATGAACCATCCCCGCCGCCGCTTGCTAGTAGAGTTCCGTCTGGGTTGAATGATAGCGCAAACACATACTTGGTGTGATCCGTGAAGACTTTCAAGCAGTCCCCCGTCACCGAATCCCACAACCGGGCGGTGAAATCGAATGATGCCCTGTCACATAATCAGATCATACATACTGCATCCGGCTCAACTGGCCTACGTTGCTACCAGTTCGTGCTCCCCTGCCTGGGTATTCGGACACCACTTAATGGATGTCAGACATCGCTTGTGACCCTTCAGAACAACATGAGTGGATATTGATTTATCCGAGTGTAGGTGTTCAATATTCCATATCCGGGCGGTCGTGTCATCGGAACATGTAGCCAGGCGTGTGTGTGAGGGGTTGCATTTGAGCATATTCAATTCCCCTTCGTGTCCTCTGCTCCAGTGTCAAGTTCGGTAACAAGTGTTTCTGACGACCAACGTACCTCAGAGTTTGAACAGGTTTAGTTCCGTTCAAGGAAACGATGTGAACTACACGATCACTCCCGCCACTCACAAACGTGGAGTCGTCAATCCAGTCAACATCCAGACAACAAGCTTCTGACACGCCTTATAAGACGAGTTCCTCCTGGTGAACACTACAACACGTTACCTTCGTGATTTCGATATTGTCGATGTAGTCGCTTGTTTTTGATGTCCCACACGCACGATGTGCTGTCCAAACTAGCGGTGGCTATCCATTGTCCTGAAGGAGAGAACTTGGCAGCGAAAATAGGACCCTTCTAGGTGTCAGTACAACCACACTGAAAAATGGCTTCCCTCTAACCTTATGGTGGTCGTCTGTGAGATATGCCTTTCCTGTAGAGGTGTAGACTCGAAGTATTGCGTCGTACGATCCTATCGCAACTAACAAACCATCCGGACTCCAGTCAATGGATGTCAAGTCAGCTTGGGAAGAGGTAGCAAGGTTGGATAATGTTAATGTCGGCCGCGGAGGGGAGGTTGAAGAACCGTCATAGGAACCGAACGGAACGTTCCAATAGTGGACTGTGGCATCGCGTGATCTGGCGTGTTATAAGTCAAGTCAACGTTGGAATGAATTGATTTATTCGGCGCACCCCGATACTAGCTGTCCCGCTGTAGTTGGGCTCCAAGCAACTACGAAAACCTAGCAGCTCCATCACTGTGAGTTGTTATGGGCTTGCACGAGACCCACCTCAGCCTTGTGGGCATGCAATAATCTGACCGCGTCCAAACGTTTTGATTTTGGTTTCTTCACCGCATTCTCTAAGGGTGGTTGCTGCAAATCAGACAATTTTACCTCCTTCGAGGCAATGCTGGAAGGCGCTACGGATACAGGTCACATCTTGGTACACTGTTGAATGTGATTGACATACCATCAACAGCCATCACTGCGTGATTGTTTTCAACCTCCTTTCTGGCACGCTTTTCGGCACGTCCATCCTCTGTGGAAGGTGAAATTGACTTTCGTTTGATGCCAGTCTCGGCGGCTAGCACGGCTATGTTAGATTCTCCAGGTTGCTGAGGAGCTAGCAGCGCCGTTGCATTCGGGTCAAAGGAGCACACGTGACGCTCGAGGAGAGAGAAACTACTCTTGCAGTTCTTCGCGAGCGAATCGCCCTTCCAGTGTGCCTCGACTTCGGCATACAAAAGTGCCTTGCTGAGACGTTCTACGAGCTCGCCGCGTGGGATGTGTTTCTTGATATGATGGGACTGATCCAACCGACCCTCCATGCGTAGCGAGAAAGCAGAGTGCTGAAAGCCTGAACTGAAGTTAGACAAGGGGACGGAGCGGCTTCAGGGTGAATTACCGGAATCTTGAAAATAGGCGTGTATGAGGCAGTTGACCTCATCTGCAGTGATGGTTATGGGGACCGTCATCGTGGGCGGTAGTGTGCTCGGTGACTAGTGAGTTGTCGTCGTCGGTGTGAGCAACTTGACACATGTGCGGAATGCGGAGTTGGAAAACACATTGTACATCGACCGAGAAGTTTCTTCAGCGTGTACTGTATTCGAGTTTGCGAGTTCCATGAGCATATCAGTCCCTCCAGGTCGAACGAGCAGTTTCTCAAAAGTACGGGTCTCCGTCCTGTCTTAATACAGGACTCCTCTATTTCGCATCGTTGTTTACTCCGCTGCTGGTAGTAATGGATGCTCACCCAGCCTCGGTCCAGGAAGTATGGAGAAACTATGTTCGTTTCCTACTTGTTTTGTTTTCCATCCATCTGTCTCCGTTCAATTGGAGAGACTCAGCTCGTTGACTGCCATGCGCCACATGTGGGAGAGCGAGTCGGAGCATAGATAACCAGCCCAAGTCTCTTTTCCCCATGGAATACGAGTTCGATATCGACATGTCCTCCGACGATGAAGCTTACGACGGCCCCGACGCTTACCTCGACGGCGACGATAACGTTCTTGAGTTCGAAATCGGTCAAGACAACATTTCCACTCACTCAGAGGATCCTGGTGACACTGCGGTCGCTCAGATCTTGCGTTGTAAGTGCCTCGCTCTATGTCTCTCCAGCCAAACCCCTCTTACATCTCGTCTGCTAGCACTGTTTGACCTTCAGCAGCTGCAGCGCGGCAGCGCCGCCGAAAGGACGACTAGCCCTAGTACGAATGACGAGGGGTATTCGATCACTTATGGCGACCTAGTACGTTTCCTGCGGACTGGCCCCTCGAGGAGAGACCAAGATGAGGAAGACGAAGATGCAGACAATGACGACGAAGGATATTCAGCCAGTTCACAACAGAACAAACAATGGTTCCCTCCTCACACGGAACCTCAGAAGAGGGGCGTCGAGTTGCTCATGAGCGGTGAATTCGGCCATGTGGGCAACAAACTCAGGTCAAACAAGGGCAGCAGAAACGTTTCTCGCTTACTACTAGACCGCTCTTCCAAACCTCGAGGCACTTTGTCTAGGGAGGAGCTAACCAACGTACACCCCATCTAGCCCTATTCATTGCCACTGTACTTAAACAATTCTAGGAGCTTATACCCAACTCCAACGGGACTGCTGTCGCCTCCAATGGCGCAAACCTTTATGTTGGTCAATTTTCCAAAGGTGACGATTCATTGTGTGGTCCCTAATGCGGCGTCTCATATCTTGACTGGATAGACTCATCCTTTTACTATACGTGCTGTCAAGGTTAGTTAGTGACTCGACCCATCCCCGAGTGTTTCTTGAACTAAGCCCAACCAGATTTCCGCCTACATGTATATGACATGACATCTCCACCGGCTCAGTACTTCAAACCCCAGCGAAACCCACGACGCGGAACACCGCTCTTTCAAGACTATGATCATGATCACGAGTCGACCCTCAAAATCATGAAGACCATTCAGGGACACCCGGGGAGATGGACTATCACTGATTCTCATCTAAGTCCTGACAACGAAAGGTAAGGTTTTAATTGCAGGACAAAAGTTGTAATGGTTAATTATACGACTCAGGATGATTTATTCATCTATTGTGAGTTGCTCGCTCTTCGGCAATTGTATTTCGCGCACATGGCGCCATGTGACAGTCACCCACAGTATATATGACAAGCACGTTGGATTCTTCCACGGTACAGACGCCTATCCGCTTTGGTGATCACGGTCGCCGCCAAGGCCGGTCCTTGTGGGGCGTCTACGACGAGGATTCTTTTGGTATTTGGAGCTGCAAGTTTTCTGCTGACGGTGACGAAGTGATTGCAGGCGGAAATGGCCATATTTTTGGTAGGAAACATACCCCCGTACCCGCTAGGATCCTCACACACCACCCAGTATATGATCTTCTGGCTGATCGCAGAACAGTGAAGATCAAGGCACACTCGGATGATGTGAACAGTTGTTGTTGGGCCGATACAGCATCAGGAAACGTTTTGATCAGCGCGTCGGATGACATGTTCCTCAAAGTCTGGTAACAGCAACTTAATTTTTTTTTCAGTTTGTTGATTGTTTACGGTTCGTGGCAGGGACAGACGGTCACTAGGAGAATCACAAAAACCATCAGGAGTACTCGTTGGCCATACTGAAGGGATCACGAGCGTGTCTGCCAAGGGAGACGGGAGATATGTAATCTCAAATGGCAAAGATCAGGCACTTCGGCTGTGGGATCTCCGCAAGATGTGCAGCAGCGACGACTTTGATTCGTTTGCACGCAGAGATTATAGATGTCAAGGTTATGATTATCGGTAGGGCATACGGGGTCATGACGTGCTCTTTGCTGACAGCCGCACAAAGATACGGTCATTTCCCGAAACCCAGGTGGTCCGCGCACCCAAACGACTGTAGTGTCATGACCTATCGGGGGCACGCCATCTTGCGCACCCTTGTACGATGTAACTTCAGCCCTGCGGAAACCACAGGTAGCCAATACATTTATTCAGGGTCTGCGGATGGGAGGATTCACGTGAGTAAAGATTGTTCCTGCTTGTCTTCTCAAAATCAACGACAATACTATTGGAAGATCTGGTCACTGGATGGCCGAATTGTTCAAATCCTAGATCGCTCGCAAACCCTGCCGATGTCATACAACCCATCTGGCCCTGAGATGGAGCCCCTATCAGGATCCCGTGGGACAGTATGCGTCCGAGACGTGAGCTGGAGCTCGAGGGTAATGACTTCGTCTACGTGGCCGAAATCTTCGATCGCTGATTCTGCCACAGGATCCTGTGCTGATGAGTGTCGGCTGGGAAAGCTCCCGTGTTGGCGGAAGTGTTGTCGCCCGCCATGAGTGGAAAGGACTTTCCAAAATGGCCTACTCGCTGGAAGATTTTACTGAGAAACAGCGCACAGAACGCAGCCAAGGTGTGGCGACCCGGATGCAAGCGACAGGGTACGGACGTGTTCCCGGCGCATTCGAAGAGGAAGATGACGAGGGCGAGTGGTGAACACGCACTTTGTACCTCTTCCGATGCTATTATGATTTTTTGGTGTATCTTTGGTGTATATTTTGTACCACGGTCATACCGTATATATATAAGACTGTATCCCCACGTCTCAGATCTCAGCCCATCCCAGCTTTCTACCGTGCTGCCAACGCACCTGATAAACGCACTAAATTAAGCCATCGCTACACAATGGCTCATCTCTTCGGCTTCCCGTCAGGGTATTTCGTGATACGCTCTGTCGCCACCGGCCGCCTGTGGGACGTTACCTCAGATGGAGTTGAGGATGGAGTACCAGTCATCCTGTGGCCAGAAACAGAGCAGTCACACGTTGAAAGTGGGTAATCGGGACTATGGCATTAATCCGTGTCTCCACGAACTCACGAATCTGGTAAGGCTTGAGAAATCCGGAAGCGAATAACCAGGTCTGTGGCTTCCTAAATCTTCTTGCATGACCTCGCGATTCAGATACTCATCCTCTTGTGCCAGGTGTTTTTCATCGATACTTCCGGTGCTTTTTGCTCGCGGGCTTCAGGACATGCAATCGATGTCGAGGGTATGGGCAATACGTCAGATATGATAGATTGCTGACCGACCTTGAATCACACAAGGAGACCACCTTGTACTGAGACACAGGCGACCGGTTTCTCAGCCTTACCCAAACGCATATTCTCACCCGCTCCCGCAATTCTCGTACAGCCAAGAAACCCAGGAGATCTCTGTGTCATTCCTATGCGATCCCACATACCCACCTCCAGGAAGTGCTGCTTCGAATGCATGGCGAAGGAGGAGGTATATCCTAACTTCCGTTCCGATGAAGAGACCCAAATCTTTTATCGACAACGCTTCGGCCTTTTTGTCGGCGACTGTTGCAGCCCCATTTTCGCTCCTTGCTGGAAGTGTGTCTACACAAGCAAAGAGTACGCCGGAAGAAGTGTTCGGTGGGGATATAGATTTGGCAGAAGATGAAATGTTGGAGCAGGATCGCGGAGAGGAGGGGGAGGTTGATGACTCTCCTGAACCCCACAGGAACCTTTGTCTTCTTGCTATCGATCCGGGAAGTACACCACCTGAGGGGACAAATGCTAGGAAGCGTAGGCAGTGGCAGCTCTTTGCATTGCGTAGATCCGCCGCTCACCATCGTATTCATTGAAAGGAAAGTCGAAGGAAAGTGGTTATGTTCGCAGCTTGTTATTCAATAGAAAAGGTCTCGTACTCATAGCGGCTTTCAACATGTTCTTATGTCCCAGTTACAGATTGCTGCTACTAGTTTGGTACATAACCAACCTCCCAGTAGAACTCAGAGCACAAAAAAAAAGAAAGAGTGCTTCCTCCCACGATGGTTGCGTGTTTCGACATACGCGAAGATAACAGCCTCATGCTGATTGTCGTGCGAGTAGTATTTCCCACAGGAACTTTCACTGGCACGATCGATAAGGATCAGGCCAAGCTATAAAACACCAAGGTTTTCTACTACTAGATCATTTACTTGTCTAGAACCAGCTTGCAGTGGTCAAAACATGAAACGCCAGGCAGCTTTGCACGTCGCTATTACGCTGGCCGCAGCCGTTTGTGGACACCAACATCCCTTCCGCGGCCCCCAGACTGAGGAGACGGAGACATGGCTGTCAAAATATGGAAAACAAATCGACCAACCATTCTCGGGACCACTGGCCTTCTCGCATGCAGAATATGCGCGTTGTCTAGAAGATGAATCTGCGGCGTTTGACATTGCTATTCTAGGGATGCCATTCGATACAGGTACAACTTACCGTCCCGGAGCACGCTTTGGGCCGTATGCGATCCGCTCAGGTAGCAGACGGCAAACAGCCTCTCAAGGTTACACCTTGGCATGGGGGAATAACCCTTATGACTTGGGTTTGAAGATTCTCGATTGCGGAGACGTGTGTCTTCAGAGTTTGGACATGATATTGCCCTTTAAATCAATATCTAGGTCCCCGCCATACCCTTTGACAATGCCCTGGCAGTAGACCAGATGGAAGTCGCGTATGCTACCTTACTTGCGCGTCCTCTCGCATCAGACACCTCCGTCTGGCCTCGGGGAGCGCTTCTGGCGAAAGATGGTCGCGAGCATCCAAGGATCGTCAGGTAATATAAATTACACGCCTTCCACCACGTTCTCATATGGCTAGTCTAGTCTTGGCGGCGATCACACCATTGTTCTCCCTATCCTCCGTGCCCTTAATAAAGTCTACGGGCCAGTCTCAGTGATTCATTTTGATGCGCATCTTGACACGTGGAATGGATACCCTGGCGCTGTAACAGATCAATCACGCATCACCCATGGCACATTTTTTTACATTGCAAATGAGGAGCATCTCATCGCCAACTCTAGTATCCATGCTGGTATTCGGTGCAAGCTCCAGGTGAGTATAAAGACTATCAAAGGGTTGTACATTGACGGAACTTCTAACCAGGGTATTGATGACATTGAGAATGACGAATCAGTGGGGTTCCATTTCATAACCAGCGATGACATCGATGATCATGGCGTTACTTCCATCGTGGAACGGATCAGGAAACGAGTCGGAGATACGCCGGTGTACTTGAGGTTAGGCTTCCACGACGAATAGCAAACCTGATGCTGACCTCGTATACAGTCTTGACATTGATGTGATTGGTGGGCATGGCTCCCTTTTCACAAGACTGTCGGCTAACTACACCAATAGATCCCGGCCTGGCACCAGGCAGTGAGTTTTCATCTTGCCGCACGGAATCAAAAAGTACTGAGTGGGATTGTAGCTGGTACCCCCGAGGCTGGAGGATGGACAAGCAGGGAAGTTAAGCGCATCATCAGAGGGTTGGCTGGTTTGAATTTCGTGTTCGTATCCCACGAAGCGCCTCTGTTGTACGACTTGCTCACAGCACATTTTTCCAGTGGCGCGGACGTTGTCGAAGTCGCACCTGCGTATGACCACGGTGAGCCTCACGTCATTCCACCCTGGTATTTTCTGACGGAAGATGTGCAGCTGAGATCACTGCCACTGCAGCGGCGGACATTGTCCACGACTTCCTCTCGATGTTCATGTCTTCCGAGCCACCCAGGGTCGCTAATCTCCCTGGCCGGTGGCCGAGGGATGAACTCTGAGTACTACTAACAGTTCCACATATCATCAGTTCTGGTACCGAAATCTTCAAACTTGAAAAGCGAGTTGGCGAGTACGCGATAAATATAATCAGATCCATGATTTGACTTAAGTAGTATGTACAGTACATCCTGGCATACCATCGTTACCAAAGATTCAACCGACGTTCTGGCTACATCCATAAACGCGTTCAGTTTGCAATGGATATACAAGTAAAGCTATCTGGCTTTGAGATGACCGCGGTCTCGCAAACCGCGAATGGATCCACTGGAAGTCAATCAATCACATAGTACGATACAAGGGTATCGGAGGGAAATCGGACAGAGATCGTCCTAGAAATGGTCCTTATGGCACAGGAAAGAATTCGTGAAAGCGGTAATAACGATCATTTTATTCAACGTTTGTTTCCCCATTGACCATGAGCGCCTGATTGACCGGATTCATACGTTGGGGGGCTGTCGGTGTATTGTGCAGACGAAACCGGTGGAGGGGCCATTGTGATGCTGTTCCTCGGACCCCTGGGACCCCTGACAGGACTCACACTCGTCGGCGCACCGACAGCTTGGGTATCCATCATAAATGGCGACTGCGACACTGGTGGGGGAGTCGGGTTTGAAGGAGCCTGGTAATTTCCATAATAAGGGTCACTGTAGGGATCGTTTATTGGTGGGGCGGGCGCGGTGGTCGCGCCATATGCACCTCCGCCAAACGTGTAGCCGCTATCGGGTTGGGTAGGGGTTCTACGGGCATTGTATGGAATTCCATACGATGACTGAGAAGGGTTATCAACTATGGCGGCTGTAGCGTTGTAAGTGTCCGGACTGAATGCGCCGTATGGATCGTAAGGTACATGAGATTGTTGGATATGCGGGTCACCTGAAAATACATAAAAAAACAGAACAAAAAAGGAGTGAAAAGAAAACGTACGAGAAGTACCTCCGGGAACGTGACCATACGCCTGTGGACTATACGGATCCTGGTCATAGTGGTTGCCTGGAGGAGAGTCGTACATGGCCGCTGCGGGAACCGAGATGGGAGCTGAAGTGCCGGATGATGGCGGGTACACGGAAGGGGTAGTGATAGTGGTGGTATGTGTTATGTTACTTGACCGACGTTGTGGATAAGGGGATGCGTTGTTATATTCGTCCACAGCGCGAGTGCCAGGTGGAGCCTGCATATAGCCACTCCCTGCATATCCTCCTCGTGTGGTACGACCATACGTTCCCATACCAGCTTTTCCGGATGTAGATACGCTCTGGTTATCGCGGTAAGGTACGTCTTCCTCGAGGTATACTTCGTCTCCGTCCACGCGGGTCTTGAGTGGTTGAGATTGTTCGTATTCGTTGAAGGCAGGCAGGCCAACCTCGGGTTGAGCTTGACGAGCCTTGCGGTCCGCCTCTGCCTTGACGGCGTCGAGGCGCATTTGCTCGTTGGCATTGTAACCATTCTCACCGATGGGAGTACCGATTTTTCCTCCCCACGCATCGCGCGAACGACGACTAATGCAGCATCTGCCAATGCCATAGAAGCAGCCGCTGAAGAAGAGAAGAATCCAGGCGACGAGAGTAAGCCAGACGGCATTGCCGATTGATGCCGAGCCACCAGATACAGAATTCATGCGGGATTTTGCGACGAAAAAGATGGCGAGGTCAAAGACGAAAGCTACGAGGGCAACAAAAGCAGCAAATCCAGATATGCAGCTGCTGAAGCAAGTCATGGCCATCTCACGAACATGAGCAAGGAGGCCGAAAAGGGCGGCGATAGCGGCGAGGCTAAAAGCGGCGATGTGGAGTACGAGAACATAAGTGAGCCATTTTACGACGACTTGAGGTATTTGAATGGCGGTCGTGTCACCAACAAGGGCGTTTACATCTTGGTAGGAGCGTGAGGACTGCGGGACATCAAAGGGAGAATAACTGACTGAGCTGATATCCAACGGTGGCGTTTGAGCAGGTAGTCGAGGAATCTATGGTCATGCAATAACCCAGAGTTCCAAAGGTGATGTCGCCATTTAGATTTTCGGCGGTAAGGGAGGCTTTGAGGAAGTAGACGGACTTGATGAGTGGGACGGAAAAGGAGACGACGGCGAGGATGACTGTTGCAGCGAGGGTGATGACGAAGCCCGGCGTGGCTGGTCTAATCATGCTGCTCATATTGCAGGTGAGGGGGAGAAGGAAAGAGAGGAGGCGGTGAAACCGCCTTCACGATGTGTGGATGGCTGTGCTAATTCCCAGTGCAAATAGTTCAACGTCTTCCGCTCTCCCCGAACCAGCTTCCCGTTGTCCACCGTCCTTTTCCACTCGAATCCATTCTTCTCAAACACCCTACGACTGCCTTCGTTCCCCGTAAACGTATACCCCACCATGCGTCGAACACCCATCCGTGGAATCGCCCATCCATTCAGTATTGCCCCCATCGCTGCACTCGTGATGCCCCGTCCGTGGTGGGATGGCGCAAGGTAGTCTGTCCCAGTCGGTCACCATCCTCCCTCTTTCGAGCACAACGTTGCCCATACCTCCAAATGTCCACACAATACTCGGATCCCCGATTGCTTTCCCGTTGTTCGCTTCCACCGCCCTCTTCCTCTCATCAGGATCGAGCACCTCCTCCATTTGCGCGCGGTTGATTCCGATGTCCCCAATATAGATGTCTGTCCCATCCAGGAGAACCTCCCTTATGTGTCTGACCGGACACCCCCCCACCACCTTCAACGGACCCTCTGGGTTCAACCAATCTTCCTCCCTCAGCTCCGTCAGGAGATCCTCGCTTTGCTTTACAATGAGCGCAAGCCATCCCTCCGCGTACTCGTCACGGTATGGAATTGGCGGTCCTTCCAACCATACCGATACCCTAGGATCATTGATGATGGGGGCGAGGCTCTTGGCGTCGCTCATGCGCGGAGCCGTTATAATAATGTTGTCGTTGGGAGCAGGGAGACGGAGAAAGGGCTCTCCAGTCTGGGGATTTGTCTCGAGCGGATATAGCTGGCCACCTGGCATACTTGGCTTTGGAGTTTCCCTACCTCAATCGTGTGGATGGATGGAGTCAACGTTGAATGGTGAGTCAGACTGAATCAGTATGTCCCTGTTGTCATTAGCGCTCGTGTGTCTAAAACAGATGACACATGAAATCTAAAGTATCCTATTCCATTGCCAGCTTCGAGGGAATTATTTACTATCCGGATATACCTCCCGCGCGATCCTGACGGCGTTTTCGACCTCCTCTACATTGACACCAACACCCTGAGCGCCATCCTCTTTCCCTCCAGCCTAGATCGGGTTGCTGTCAACTTGACCAATGACTCTACGCTTAGAAGGTCTCACCTTGCCGCCCAACACCTCAGTTACTCTGGAAGCCCACGTCCGGGCATCAAATCCCTTCGCCCGGACGTCATCGGGTACATAATTCGCATGTGCAACCTTGCCACCCTCCCCGTTGACACTGAACACATATACGGCTTTCCCGAGCTTCTTGCCTTGCATGACAATGTTTTGAAGGATCTGTTTTTTTTTTTTTTTTTTTTTTGCGTGGCAGCAATGAGTTTGTCGACCGTAATAGTACCCTAAATGTCACCCACCTTGGAGTTGCCATCTACATCAATACTCGCGAAATACCCCGGGGCATCTGAATTTTCGTTGAAATAGGCAACCAGTGCGTCGACAGCCTGTGACAAACTCAGTATCTGGTGGTGTCTCTCAAGGCGGTGAGATAGACCGATTTGTTGAGCGCAGCTTCCTTCTCTTTTATCTGCTTGTCGAATGCCTTGCGAATCGCTCCGAGACGCCCTTTCAAATCTGCTTTAACCAAAACCGAGATATCTGCCTGTCCAAGTTCCTGGGAGGTGCGTAAGTGCCACACTGTAGCACATCTGATAATCCCACTTACCACCGTGAGAGCCTTGAGACCAGCATCCTTCTCATTCCCTGAACTAGTTTCAAGTAGGTCAAGGCGCAATTTAAATTCGTTTGCGACACGCGTCGCCTCTTGGGCCTCTTGCCCAGTAATAGCGGTGATTCGTCGGATCCCTTTGGCGATTCCCGATTCCTCGATAATCACAAAGTCCTTGATATCACCCGTCTTTGCGACGTGCGTACCTCCACAGAACTCGATGCTGGTGCTTCGCCATCTCGAATTCTCGAGGTCCTTTGTGATATCGTCGACATCGTACCCTAGTACGACCACCCGCACCGGATCCGGGTAAGCTTCGCCGAAGACCGCGCGGAGGCCAGGAATTTTGAAGCCGGATTTAAGATCAATATCTGTGCTATAAACCTTCATATTCTTCCTGATCCAATCAACGCTCATAGACTCAATCTTGGCAAGTTCTGGCAGTGCAATCTGAGCTTTATGTGAAAAGTCAAAACGCAACTTTGTGGGCGCGACAAGGGAGCCTTTCTGGTCAATATGGTCTCCGAGCACTTCACGGAGGCAGAAGTTAAGGATGTGCGTGGCAGTGTGATTGCTACGGAGTGGCCACCGACGTAGTTCATCGTATGAGGAAATGACATCGTCCCCAACGTTTAGTTCGCCATACTTGAGATGACCGGTATGCAGGACATAGCCACTGTACACCTGGGCGTTTGTCACTTCGAAATCGCATGCACCGTCGATAACAATGTTTCCGGTGTCATACTCTTGGCCGCCAGCTTCTGCGTAGAAACTCGTGCGATCAAGGAGGATACCAAAGTTGGCACCATCAGGAATGTTGGTAGTGGATCCAAGGAACTCGCGGTTGTAGTAAATGCCCTTCACTTTTGCGGTAATATTTCCGAGCTCTACAGCGGACGATAAGATCTCTGGATTGGTGTTAACAAAAAAATGGATAGCACTCACGGTATTTGGGCGAATCATCGGTTTTGGGTATTGCGTCGTTCTTCTCTAATGCTGCAAGATCATGCACGTCAAGCTTGACGCTATCCGCCTTGTCCCTCTTAAACGTGCCCTTGCTCGCCTCTTTTGATCGTTCTTGTGCAGCTCCAAACTCTTTCTCATTGATAGTGAGGGATTGCTCTTTAGCCATGAGACGCGTCAAGTCGACGGGGAAACCGAAAGTATCGTATAAACGCCAGACGTCGGCACCGTTGAGTTCATTGGAACCAGCATCCTTTGCACGTATAGCATATTGGTCGAAAAGCTTCTCGCCACGATCCAACGTTCGCGAGAAGGATTCTTCTTCTTCGTCAAGAATTTCCTTTATTTCGTCCTGTTTCTTTTGAAGTTCTGGGAAGACATCGCCCTGGTGGAAGACAGACGATCAGCGTGTCAGAAGAACGTAAAGGTGGTTGTGCAGACCATTTGTTCAACCACGACAGGCGTGAGTGATGAAAAGAATGAGCCGATGGGTGCACCAAGTTTCTTCCTAACATATCGACAGCCACGACGAAGGATGCGACGGAGAACGTAACCTCGACCAACGTTGTTTGGCACACCACCGTCGCTTAGGGCGACTGAGAGGGTTCGCACATGGTCAGCGACAATGCGGTAGGCAGTATCAATGCCATCGACATCTTCTGCACCAAACTTGCCAGTATATGGACGTGCACCGCTTAGTTCTTGGATCTTGACCATAATTGGGTGAAAGATGTCTGTATCGTAGTTGGACAACCTGTTTTGAAGGACCGAGACGACACGTTCGAAGCCCATGCCAGTGTCCACGTGTTTCGCTGGAAGACCTTTGAGGGATCCGTCTTCCTCACGATTGAATTGGATAAAGACGTTATTCCAGATTTCGACGACTGTCGGGTCGTCACCGTCGACAAGATGGGGGACCTCACGACCACCTATTCGATCGACATGTATCTCACTGTAATGGTGGTTGATATGGACGACAACGAGTGGACGTCGGGCTCACCTGCAAGGACCGCACGGGCCAGTCGGACC
Organism: Boletus eberwhitei; assembly: GCA_038090915.1. Lineage (NCBI taxonomy): Eukaryota > Fungi > Basidiomycota > Agaricomycetes > Boletales > Boletaceae > Boletus > Boletus eberwhitei. The sequence goes on from JBBPNO010000029.1 coordinate 16,933, forward strand.
CATCTCTGCAGGGGCAGGTCAGGTAGGAGTAGGGACGAAAAAGACAAGAAGAATACCCCAGAAGTTGAACTTTGATGGAATGACATGAGTAGGATCCATGCCAAGATCAAGCCATGTTTGCCTGGCTTCGTCGTCGCATGGAATATTGTTCTGTGGGTCGCCGGCAAAGTAGGTGACGTAGAGTCGGTCTTTTGGGAGCTTGTAGATTTGGGTCAAAAGCTCCCAGCTGAAAGTGATAGCTTCTTTCTACAGTGGATGAAAAGATGAGGGGAATGAGAGGAATGGGGGGAAGATACGAGCCTTGAAGTAGTCCCCGAAAGACCAGTTGCCAAGCATCTCGAAAAATGTATGGTGGTAAGAGTCTTTTCCGACATCCTCAAGATCTGAAAAGAAGTGAGTGTGGTATGACCTGGCTATCGAGGGGCGAGACCATTGTGCTTTCCGCCAGCCCTGATGCACTTCTGGCTGTTAAACGCACGCTTGAGCTTGCCGCGGTTAGAGTTTGGATCGACGGTGCCGAGAAAGATGGATTTGTACTATGTCGTGTGAGGATAGCGGGTCGATGAAGGGAGAGATGAGACGGACTTGGTTCATGCCTGCGTTAGCAAAGAGGAGGGTTGGGTCATCGTAAGGAATGGTGGAGGAGGAGGGGACGAAGGTGTGGTTTTTGCTGCGGAAGTAAGCAAAGAACTCATCACGAATTCTGCGAGCGGGCCAAGGACCGTTGTAAGAGGAGGCCATTCTGAACGGTGCTAGAGATCGATAACCCGCCAACGACCTCATTAAATATAAAGATCTCAAATAGTAAAACTCGGAGTGACTCGCTCATAACCAACTCACGTGATTACCATAGATCAGATTAGATAACAATGTGGCTATGCACCGTCTCCATCTACCTGCCCTGAATGCGATCGATAACTCGTCCGACGGAGAAAAGTCATCTTTGATCTTGCACAGCGAGCGACGGTCCCGGTGCTTGCAACCGACTCATTCCTTCCACGTTTAAAGTCCCTTGTCTACACTTTTTCTATCTGTAACTTTTAGACATCATGGTGTACGTTCTCTCTTTCACTCTCTTCAATCATTGCCATGCTCATCATCCCTCCTATCCCATCAGTAACTTCACCGTAGGTGAGACCACTCGCCTTCCCCCTTTTCACCCGTGTCTCATCCTAAACAGACCAGGTCCGCGGCCTCATGGACCAGCCCACCAACATTCGTAACATGAGTGTCATCGCCCATGGTCAGTGTCGCCCCGCCATCGCTCCATATCGCCATCTGATCTATCCCCCCAGTCGATCATGGAAAATCTACCCTCACTGACTCCCTTGTCTCCAAGGCCGGTATCATCGCATCAGCAAAAGCTGGAGACGTGCGTTTCACAGATACCCGTGAAGACGAAAAGGAGCGTGGTATCACCATTAAATCGACCGCCATCTCCATGTACTTTGAAATGAACAAGGAAGATGTCGAAGTCATCAAGCAAAAAACAGACGGTATGAGCAGGTATCTATGCACAGACTTTCCCAGTTTTACCAATCCGATCCCATCAGGCAACGAATTCTTAATCAACTTGATCGACTCGCCCGGGCACGTCGACTTCTCTTCAGAGGTCACCGCCGCCCTCCGTGTCACAGACGGTGCCCTCGTTGTCGTTGACTGTATCGAAGGTGTTTGCGTCCAGACAGAAACCGTCCTACGCCAGGCTCTTACAGAACGTATCAAACCCGTCGTCGTGATTAACAAGGTCGACCGTGCTCTCCTCGAGCTCCAAGTTCAGAAGGAAGACCTTTACCAGTCCTTCCAGCGCACAGTCGAGACCGTCAATGTCATCATCTCAACTTACCACGATGCTGCCCTCGGTGACGTCCAGGTCTATCCTGACAAGGGAACTGTCGCCTTCGGTTCCGGCCTCCACGGATGGGGCTTCACTCTCCGTCAGTTTGCCGGAAGGTACTCTAAGAAGTTCAATGTCCCCAAGGACAAGCTCATTTCCAAGCTTTGGGGTGATAACTTTTTCAACACCGCGACCAAAAAATGGTCTACAAAGTCTGCGGATGCCGATGGCAAGCCCCTCGAGCGTGCTTTCAACATGTTCGTGCTCGACCCCATATTCAAGGTCTTCGACGCCGTCATGAAACATAAAAAGGACCAAGTTGAAACTATGTGCGAGAAACTTGAGATTAAGCTTACTTCGGAGGAGAAGGAGATTTCCGACGCAAAGGCCCTCCTCAAGACCGTAATGCGCAAGTTCTTGCCTGCCGGCGAGGCTCTCCTGGAGATGATAGTCATTCACCTACCCTCTCCCGCCACCGCTCAGCGCTACCGTGTCGAGACCCTATACGAGGGTCCCATGGATGACGAGTCAGCCATCGGTATCCGTGACTGTGACCCCAAAGGACCTCTCGTTCTCTACGTCTCCAAGATGGTCCCCACGTCCGATAAGGGCCGCTTCTACGCGTTTGGTCGTGTCTTCTCCGGAACTGTCCGTGCCGGTCCCAAGATTCGTATCCAAGGACCCAACTATGTTCCTGGAAAGAAGGATGACTTGTTCGTCAAGTCTGTCCAACGCACTGTACTCATGATGGGTCGCTACATTGAACCTATTGAGGATTGTCCTGCTGGTAACATCATTGGTCTCGTCGGTATCGATCAGTTCTTGCTCAAGAGCGGTACTCTCACTACTTCTGAAACTGCCCACAACATGAGGGTCATGAAGTTCTCCGTGTCCCCTGTAGTTCGGGTTGCCGTTGAAGTCAAGAACGCAGCCGATCTCCCCAAGCTTGTAGAAGGTCTCAAGCGTCTCTCCAAGTCCGACCCTTGTGTCCAGGCGTGGATTGCCGATACTGGTGAGCACATCGTTGCGGGTGCCGGAGAACTCCACTTGGAAATTTGCTTGAAGGTCAGATTCGCCACTTTTCTTTCATCCAGTCTTTGCTTAGGGGTTAACATAGGACCTGCAAGAGGACCACGCTGGTGTCCCTCTCAAGATCTCGGACCCTGTCGTTGGTTACTGCGAGACTGTGAAAATGGAATCTTCCATCGTTGCCCTCTCTAAATCACAGAACAAGCACAACCGTTTGTACGCGAAGGCTTTGCCACTCGATGAGGAACTTACTAAAGCTATCGAGGGTGGCGTCATTAATGCTCGTGATGACTTCAAAGCCCGTGCGCGTATCCTTGCCGATGAATACGGTTGGGATGTCACCGATGCCAGGAAGATCTGGTGCTTCGGTCCTGAGACCACTGGTCCTAACTTGTTGGTTGATGTCACCAAGGGTGTGCAGTACCTCAATGAAATCAAGGATTCATGTGTTGCCGCATTTCAGTGGGCAACAAAGGAAGGTGTCTGTGCTGAAGAGAACATGCGTGGTATCCGTGTGAACGTCATGGATGTGACAGTAAGCCCATCCCTGTCGTTACTAGTATAATCTGTTGATCTGCAATATCCTTAGCTACACGCTGATGCTATCCACCGTGGTGGAGGCCAAATCATCCCAACATGTCGGCGTGTTTGTTATGCTGCCTGCTTGCTTGCGACACCAGGTCTCCAGGAGCCCGTCTACCTTGGTACAATGTTTCCTATTTCTCGGTTTAACGTAGGGCTGACATCTGTGTTAGTTGAGATTCAATGTCCTGAGAATGCCATTGGTGGCATTTACAGTGTGTTGAACAAGCGTCGTGGCCAAGTTTTCGGCGAGGAGCAGAGGCCCGGAACGCCCATGTTCACCGTCAAGGCATACCTGCCTGTTATGGAATCCTTTGGCTTCAACGGGGATCTCCGTTCACAAACTGCAGGGCAAGCCTTCCCGCAGTGTGTGTTCGATCACTGGGAGATCATGAACGGCTGTAAGTAGTCGGTTCGAGTTGACGATGCTGGATACTGAGTGTATGTCGTTTTTAGCTCCTCTTGACAAGGGCAGCAAGCTTGAAGAACTCGTCAAGAGCATTCGTACGCGCAAGGGTCTCAAGGTAGTAACCAACCAACTTCCTCCCGTGGCTGCTAACATGTTTTGGTTCGTAGCCCGACATTCCCCCCCTCGATTACTATTACGACAAGTTGTAATTCGTGCCTGGATGCTGTAAAATCAGGTTACCATGACTTAGGAATCTGTTGTACGCTGTCGTATCCCATGGCCAACAATTTATCTTTTGTATTTCCTTGGTCACTTCTGTGGATGACATCTACCTGGGGTCTCTCAGTTGATCCGACTCACTCTCAGTGCTGTGTCTGGATGGACGTGTACATTGGTTGTGATCCATGGCTGACAAGTGAACAGCGTTTCTCTAAACTGGCGTCGTCTGCAAAGATATGTTTGTAACCTCATCGCGTTGCAAGTCATTTGATTCTTTTCAGAGGACGGCTGCTCCTGTGGCATTTCCTAACGAGGAGGAAAGTTTACGCGTTTTTCGTGGGCCGCGCCTCGCTAGAGATTCTTCTAAGAGTCACTTGTCGTGACGCTCCGATCGGCACCGTTTTGATGAACAAGTCACCATGATTCTGGAACTTGTTCGTACAAATAACCGGGATCTCCGAGTGCTAGTAAGCATCACTCACATCCTCTGACAATCCCCGAGAAGATGTCAAGTGTTATCGACGATTTAGCAACCGTACCAGGTGTCCAGGCATACCTACAGGACAACCCTGAATTCGCTGCACACACAGTTGAGAAACTCACTGGGGGAACGGGTAATTTCGCATATAGGATATACCTCCACAGAGCATTCGCTGGTCGCCACACGCTTGTTCTGAAATATGCTCCTCCATATATTGCTTCATCGGCCACAAAATTTCCGTTTGACCAGAAACGCCAGGTACGCACCAAGTTACCAAGATTATCCTAGTTTACTAACAACGAAATCAGCTCATCGAAGTTCAAGCACTCCGTCTGGCAGGTCAGCTGACCACGCAAAACGTCCCCACGTTCGTCACAGTTCCTGCTGTCCATTTGTTCGATGGAGAAAGGCATGTCATGATCATGGATGACGCAGGGGAGGATTGTCGAACCTTGAAGGAACTACTCATTGAAGAGGGTTTGCCAAAGACCGTCTCGGAGCAAATTGGCACTGCCCTCGGCGAATTCATCAGCGGCGTCCATGCTTGGAATCAGAACCCTGATACCGACTTAACTGTGTTTGCAAGCAATCAGGTTGGGAAGTATATTTCGGCCCTCGCGACTTACGGACGACTCGAGTCCACCTTGACGGGAAGGGACAACATTCACACACTCTCGGATCCATTGCTGGGAATTCCTGAAGCGAAGATGATGACGATATCGAAGCTGGTAGAGAGGAGGCAACAGGCCATCTACACTGCGTCCGCTGCCGATCCCATGACGCATGGAGATCTCTGGCCAGGCAATCTCGTGGTGTCGCTCAGACGCGCGACGGACGGGACTATAGAGGGTGTGGAGAAGGTATACGTCCTGGACTGGGAACTTAGCAAGACCGGGTTACCTGGACTAGATCTCGGTCAGTTTTGTGCAGAGTTGTACATTCTGTCCGAGTTCCATCCAGCGCGGGAGGAGGCAACTCGGACTATAATTGGGTCGTTTTTGGGCGCTTATAAGGAACGGAGAAGGACGTGTGAGGACACCGAGCTTGCAAGAACGGTCGTGAGTCATATCGGCGCGCATACAGTAGCCTGGACACCGCGCGCAAGTTCCTGGACTGGAAGACAGAAAACGAGAGAGGTGGTAGAGAAGGGAGTAGAGATGCTGGTACTGGGTGAGGAGGGATCCGAGTTATCCCTAAGAACGAGTATCGCAGGGCAGCTCCTTTGAATACATACGGACTTTTCACTGGAACACATGCGTATGATAGGATCCATCGGAAAGGCTTATCGATGATTGGCCGGAATAATAGTGACCAGTGGTTGACGCGACTACCAACTTACCTTCTTCATTATGATCCCATATATCGCTGAGCTACCCCCAGAGATATACTCCGGGATATTGGAACGTGTCCCTCGGGACGAACGGCAACAGACGACCTTGTCTCTCACCAGAGCTATCCCACGATCCCCTGTACCTTTGCACCACTTATTTGAGTGCATCCAACTCAAGTCAGCGGAGAGTGTGGTGCAGCTATATCGCCGACTACGAGGACGCCTCGAGGAGCCACAATGGATTAAAGAATTCTCTCTTGAAACATGGAGTGTAGATGCAGACGTGGTGGTCAACCTACTGGCTTTCCTCTCGCGTCTTTCCAGTATCACACTGTTTGTTGGGCCAAATTTTGCGCCGGAACATCTGGAGGAGATGCTGGAGAAGCCGAGGGAAGCCTTGCGTTACATTTCATTGCGTTTCAGACCGTAGTAAGGCACGGCGCTTCTCGTAACCAAAGCTTGCCGCTGACCGCGACCTCAGTGTGCAAAGAGCAACCTACTATCAGTTTCTTAAGGTGGGAGGGGGCAGCACAAGTATGCTCCGCTCGCTAACCTGGGAGATTAGGGTGCATACTTTGACACTGCCCTGGAGGCCCTCTCTCGATGGCCGACACCCAACCTCCCCACTTTATCGATCGTACAAGACCCAATGGACGCCGAAATAGCCCGCAGATACCATTTCGCACAACCCCTAGTGTTCTTCCGCCTTGACCCGATCAATACGTTGGCTTGTTCGCCATACCTCCATTCTCTGACGAGTTTGCGACTGCGAATTCCGTCCAGACAAGTTGCTCCTTTTCTCTCCAGCTCACCTCGTTCTATACCTGGACTGCATATCTTGGATTTGTCGACGTGCAATATTCGATTGGCTGATGTGGAGGCGCTGACGGCACAGTTCCGGCAGTTAAAGCATTTGATAGTAGATGGGTGCAACATGACGTGGGGCGACGCCCAGGGGAGTGAATGGGCCACCGTTGGAAAGGCATGTGCATTAACGACCGTCAAGGCGGCCAAAGAACGCGAGAAAAGGCTCAAGACTTGGCTAGAGGCTCAGGCTGTTCGCACCAGCTCGGACCCAGAGCTCGCGACCGTACCCACAGACTCGGAAGAGGTTGCTGTAGCTAGACGTGCCCGCCCGGGTCGTCGTGGATTGGCCGCTGCATCGATATCATTGAGAGATCTGCCAACAAAAACGACAGCCCCTGTCATTCGGGCGAACACAGTGGTCCCCAAAGTTCGTATAATCCCATCACCTCCAACTCTCCGCTCCTTGAGCACGACTACAAGCACGTTACACCAGAACAAACACGACGCCATTCGAGCTCAGTTCGAGAGAGGTTGGAATGAAGGTCTCGCTCAACTCACCGCCCTCCGGAGCAGACTGTATCAGTCATGGAAAAATGGGGTGAGGACGATGCGCATTGCCGGTGACCAAGGTATGGAAGAGGGTTTCGAGGGTTTGGTAGACGTCGACGGAGAAGCCGCGTTCTACGGGCGAGATGGGTTTGGGAACGTGTGGTCAGCACCAGTGTTGTGTCTGGCAGGTGGAGTCTCCAACTCAGTTCAGCATGTGGATGGATGCGGCCATGCAGCAGCTAGTCGTGTGTGGCCAGATCGTATCTAGGAAGGTGAAACAAACTGATGTACACCAACTATGGGAACAAAGGTGGAGACAGCGTCTAAACAGAAGACTCATGGATCGTGGTGAGGGTGGTTCAACAAGGTTCGTAGCCAGTCAGCTTCCTTCTCCATCTCTGCAAGGGACCGAGGCGGTCGATTGTCGTCGGTGTCGACTGTCAGCGGTTGGAAGCGGCCATCAACGCCTTTCGTGTCTATGAAATGCTGATGGAGAGAAGCTTCCGACCGTTCTAGAGTGGGGTATACGTCGTCCATCCTCTCGGCGAAATAGTCTCCCTTAAATTTCCGGGGAAGAATATGGAAGTGGACGTGTGGTATGGACTGCCCCGCAGCCTTGCCGTCCTAGAGATGGATGAATTTAGAATAGCCGAATCGTGGTTGGGACTACCTGACACGCTACGGTGAGTGAGTCTGCACCGTATGCTTTTTCAATCACACGACCGACGTGTTGGACGGAAGTGATGAGGGACGTTAACTCGGGCGTTGTGAGGTCCGTCAGCCTCGGGACGACACGCGTGGGTATGACCAGAACATCTTAGGTGGTTGAGTGCATGGGTCGATGTGGGGAAAGAACGAGACTCACGGCCGGGCACGATTGGTTTGAGGTTCACTATGGCGTACGAAAAGGCGGTTCGATAGAAAGCTTGTCTGGTCACCTCGATGGTGGAGAACAACAACGGGGTAGACAAGGTCATCGTAGGGGTTCACTGTGTGTGCACAGCCACTCGTACAACCTTCAACAGGTGCAGTGCCGCATATCCGTCTGACGACATATCCGCCAGTTCTTCCACTTGCTCTAGCTTGGCCAGTCCTGGAAGACATGTCCAGTCCGACGGACCTACATTTACCTCCAAGTCTCCCATATCCCATAAAGGTTGCATGCCTGGATGTGAAACAAGGTGCTGCCGTTCAGCGCGGAACCCGTTTACTGAGCTATTCTTTCAAATATCTATCCTCAACGCCCGGAGCACGCCCTGAAATCCGTTTCGGAACATGGGACTCCCTCCTTGAGGGCACCGTGGAGGCCTGGGCTGTTCGTGTAGGTGACGAAATCTCTCTCCAGAGGTCCAAGCAAAAGCCAGTGATCACAATCCTCGAACCTTGCAAGCATGGCGTCCAAGTCGGTGGCTTATGCGGGATCTGTGGAAAGGACATGACTGCGTGGGTGGCATCTCTGTCTTCGACTACTCTCTGGGTTTCATCCTCCATTTCCAGCTATGACTACACGGGCTTCTCGGATGCATCGCGTGCATCTATCCAAATGACGCATTCTGCCTTCGGTCCAACCGTATCGATGGAGGAAGCACAGAGGATAGAGAAGGAGACCGCCGAACACCTCCTCAAGTCCAGGAAGCTATCCTTGATCGTTGATCTTGACCAGACAATCGTTCATGCAACTGTTGACCCTACAGTTGGTGAATGGATAGTGGAGGGGGGAGCTTGGGAGGCTAGGCAACTTAAAAAGTCATCCACAATGCCGCCCAAAGACAATGGTTCCCACTCTTCAGATGACGGGACACCGGAAGAAGACGTATGCAATCCCAACTGGGACGCCCTTAAGGATGTTCACAAGTTTCGACTCGGTCCGGAATCATTCGCTCTACCTTCATCGAGAGGGCCCCCCAAAGTCAAAGGGAAGCAAAAAGTCATTGAAAATGAGGGCTGTATGTATTACATCAAACCTCGGTACGTCGTTTATCTGTACACGAGAATTCCTCGAGTGCCTATTCTTATGTTTGCACAGGCCGGGCCTGCAGGACTTCCTATGTAAACTGTCCGCGAAATACGAGATGCATGTGTATACCATGGGTACTCGCGCCTATGCGGAAGAGGTCTGTGCTGCCATCGATCCTAATGGAAGAATATTTGGGGGTCGGATCTTGAGCAGGGATGAAAGCGGGAGTGAGCGTCCTGTATCGTGTCTGCTAGATCATCGCTCATGTTTCTCAGGCCTCACACAAAAAAGTCTACAACGACTCTTCCCGTGTGATACATCCATGGTTGTCATCATCGACGATCGAGCGGATGTCTGGGAGTGGAGTCCAAACTTGATCAAAGTTATCCCTTGTGAGTCTTCCTAGACAGGTCCTAGAAGGCATAAGCTAATGTTCGTAAAAGACGACTTCTTCGTAGGTATCGGGGACATCAACTCTGCGTTTCTTCCAAAGATAGAGCCACTGGCACCTACAGTGCACGCTCCGACGCTTGGTTAGTTTCCCCGTAAGGACTTTGCCGTCAGCCCTCTTATTCATGTTGATCAGGCAAACCGACCACTCCCCCGGCACCAAGCGCGTCAGTAGTGCCACCCCCTTTGCCCTCTCCTACTTCTCAGCCTGAAGAGCGCGAGTGCGCCGAGATCGAATCCAAGGCCTTGCTGACGCAGAATTCTTTGGCACTCGAGGCTCAAGTAGAGGAACGACCTTTGGCAAAGAAGCAAGAAGAACTACAGGGTATAGCGATCTGACTCAAGAGCTGCTCCTATGATAACGCTTTCACAGATTCTGAGCACACTGTTGCATCAAAAGGCAACGTCAAAATGGAGCATCCAAGAAAGGCGCTGTTGAAAAACGACGACGTTGAACTACGAAGAGTTGGCATGGTAAGTTATTAAAATGTTACAATCCATATTTTAAGTGCATTAAGCGCACCTCTGCAGTTGTTGGAAGATGTCCATCGGCAATTTTTCGATGCTTATGATCGACGTTCCCCTGAGGAAAGGGACAAAAGGCGCAGATCGGGCAATGAACAACCGCCACTTTCTACACCCTATGATGTGACAGTGAGTGTCCAGATATATCATGTCTGATTTGCAGTCAATTCTGTCGATAGCATATCATTCGAGAGATGCGCTTTAGAACTCTCGATGGGGTCCATATTGTCTTCTCTAGTGTTATACCCCTTGACACGAAACCAGAAACTACGGAAATATGGAAAGTGGCACATATGTTCGGTGCTCGATGTTACACTGAATTGAACAACTTTACCACACACGTAGTCGCTGCCAAGGTTTGATTTTTCAGAACAATCAACGTCTTGTTTCTTCTGACGACCAACATTAGCAAGGAACCGTCAAGGTCGACATGGCGCGCAAACGGGGTGGAATCAAAATAGTCTGGCTAGCTTGGTTCACGGATTCGATAGCTTTGTGGCGGCGACAAGCTGAGAGTCCGTACTTCCTTGAAGATCCCAATCGAAATGCACCAAGTTTGAGCCCCAATATCGACCCCCATCCGATTTCCTCGGATCCAGAACCAGATGCCGAGGATTGGGATGTCGAACCCACGCCTTCGGGAAACACAGCTCTCGAGCTCGCAGACATCGACTGGAATGACATCAACGATGAAGTCGATGCAGCTATGAATGAGAGCGATGACGATGAAGATCTCAAGAGCGAGCGTAGCGTGAGGAGCGCTATGGCATCAGAGGATGATGACATGACTGATGAGACCCGTAGTCAGCCTAGGTGCGTCTGTTGCTCGTCGGGGTAACATCTTTTAGTTCAATCGTTAGTATTGTCAATTTAGCCCCAATTCCTCACCTCGACTGAAGCGGAAACGTCTGAGAAGTGTTACACCATCAGAGAACGGAAACACCGATCCACAACAAGATATTTTGCGATCCCCCCTGTCTAAACGCAAGAGACTTGCTTCGAATCGAACAGGAACATCGAAGCTGAAGGAAGCATTCACCGCCGACGAAATTGCCTCCTCACGGCAGTCGAGAAGTCGTAGTCAGAGTGTAGCAATAGATTCCCCCTACCCAAGTCTTCCCAGCCCAGTAGATGAGGATGAAGAGGAGGATGACGACTTTCTGGCTCGGGAACTCGGGGAAGACTGGGGATAATGTGTTCTGCTCATTGACCATTTTCGCTACATCACCCTTGTGTTTTTGCTCTCTGCGCTTTCGATCTAATTGTAGTCTTCTTGTAATGTGATTACACCTGGGATTATTTCTTCAAGTACATCATGCCATAGCAGGGTGTATTTGTTTCCTTTTCCTCCCTGTAGTGATCATCGTCCCTCCAGATGCTCACAATATAAGCCCCATAGTGTATCAACGGAGTCACCGGTAACAGTCACAAATATCCTTACATCGTATGTGGAATCCTTCATGTACGCGTTCAGCCTTCGGACGGTACCTGTGCCGCAACGCTTCTCGATCCAGTCGAGGAAATATGCAGTAGTATCGTATCCTGCATCCCATCTATCGCCGCCCGAGGCTCTCCAGTGGGGCGGAGCATACCCCGCACGCAACCTCACGAAATCTATTGCAGACGAGAATGAACTCGGTCGCGATATGGCGATGGGAACGCGGCTCTACCTGCGATACCTTCTATGAACCCTCCTGGGCAGGTATCCTTTGCGTTATATTGATAACAGTGTACGACCTCGTGGACAAGTACTCCTAGGATTTCGTCTCGTGCCCGAGAAACCGAGGAAACGACATAGTCGAGAGATAGATGGATCTCCTTGTCCGTGTGTGATCCAAAAGTGAATGCGACACCGTCAAAAGGTCGGAGGACGAGGGTGATCTGCTTCACGCTTGTGACAAGTGATCAGAATCTTCGTGAAGCGATCAATGGGGTACTTGTGCCTTACTGGGTTGGTGCAGTCAAGGGCGTGTATAACCAGGTGTATGACGCCTCGACAGCAGACTGAAGGAGGTCACGGTGAAAGTTGTTCAAAAATATTGTAGCACCTTTGTGGTTTAGATCGTCGACTCGCAGCACGAAGTTGGGGATATGCCAGGAGGGAAGGACGGCTGATGGAGGCATGGGAAGGGAATGGTATGGATTGGTTGATCGGCTATATTCGCAATATCAGGCCTACTACACCTCCGTAGGCATACGGAACTAAAAATACGATTATTTTCTTCAGCACAACAAATGTGAAGTACAGTAAAAGTCTCCTGGCAGTGCAAGGTATAGAGTCCGTAGCGCACTGATGGGGAGAGACTCAGATTGATATGGCCAAGGGAATTGCCTGAAACCGACCTTGTGCCTCGCGTTCAACACGATGCCCCGATACCGGCTGCTGCTTCCAGTCTCAGCACTTCTTCTCTGAGGGCATCCCTCCCTTCCTCCAGCCACTTGCAATACTCGACTGCGCGGAACAATACACCGCTTTTGCCCTTTGTTTGGCCATTGCTTCTTGTACCGCTACCCTTTGGCCGGCCCCTAGAGGGCAGGTCGATCGTCTGCGTGCCAGCAGGTGCGATGAGTGCAATTAGTTGCGCATAGCCGTCGCGGATGGCATTGCGACGCTTCTGCTCCGACATGATGTGATTGAGCCGTTTCTGAGGTGTGGACAAGAGGGGCTTCGCTCTGGCAGTCTGGCGTGGCTCCGATATGCTTTTGCGCCTCGTGGACCGTGTCCGGGAAGAGCATTCCGGGGGTGTCGGAGGTAGGAATAGGTCGTCGTCGTGGTCCAGAGACATTTCTGGTTTGGCGGATGTACTGGGTGACGGTATGTTGGGAGGGAGGGGGGGAGATACGGAGGGTGGTTGGGGAGGGATGATTGGAATTGGGGACGGATTTGCGAGGTCGTTGAAGGGAGGATCTGATTCAAAGTCCCAGTTAAAGTTGTCTAGGAAGCCGAGGAGGTCGGTGGTCTCTGATGGCGAGAAAAGGTCTGCGGAGGGGGGCAACGGAAGTGATGATGGAGGGAACAAGCTGGAGAGTGCGGGGTCGAACGCATACTCGAAATCTGCGAATGGCACGGGCGGTTGAGGCGAGGGCGGGAGAGACATGGTCAAAAGGAGAGACGACGACCGGGCAGATGTACAGCCGGATAACCGGTAGCCAGGATTCGGCGAGTCCGGCGGTGAAGTTGCACGTGATGTGCCGAGATAACAAATAAATACAAATAGATATTACTAAAAGAGGATACTGCTCCGATGGATGACTTATATAACCCAGTTGCCCGAGTAACATCGGAACCGCCCCGCTCCGCAACTCCCATGTCGGCTCTCAGTGAGGCATCTACACCGGCGCAAGACACGGCGTCGGCAATTGATGCACAGCAACTCCATCAGCTCCAGCAACACGCCACCGATGTCCAGCAACAACAAAATAACAACGGCACGTCCCCGGATGGAACAACCCGTAAAGGTTAGCTTACCCGTAGCTATATTGTACCTCAACCAGTCAGAAAAGTACTTGCAGCAAAAGCACCCTCTGTCAGGCGCGCATGCACTGCTTGTCATACAGGCAAGACGAGGTGTAGTGAGGTTCTCCCATGTCAGGTCCGTCTCCGGCCCTCTGCAGTAGTGTCCCTCTGAGCCTTTTCCATCACCCTCAGAGCTGCCTCAAAAGGGGCATCGGCGCATCCTGTGCCTACCCTGACCCCGAGACCGACCATACCAATCAGTCTCACCAGAGTGTGTATTTTTACCCGATATTATTATCCTGACGTGCCCGCTTACACGACTTAGCGCCGGGTGTCTCCACCTTTGCCCAAACTCCCATAGGCTACGTCCATGGAGCACCAACATTGACTCAACATCAGTACTACGATTACAACGGTACATTTACTGGCGCATCGTCTTCAACCTTTCGCCCAAGCAAACGGCCGCGCAACCTTACCGAGGAAGAAGCCGCTGCCATTACCAGAAATTTCAGTCGCGGTGACTTTTTTGTTGGTTCTAGTGCCCCCGTTCGAATCGACCCAAGGCTACCCGTCAGACTTACCCTGGGGGAGGGAGACCATGTCCATTTCAGTATCACCGAAACCTTGTCTTAGCATGTCATCCCCCATCTTAGCTGTATCTTGTTTAGTCCTTACCTTCGTTCCACATGATCTCATGTATACTACGCATTCGGACGGTACAGGAATAGACTCGCCTGGGTACACTCCAGATCCAGGCGAGATTGGTATCACGCCTCAGCCTTGCTTTCAGTCTCATACCCACACGCTCTTTGTCTCCCAATGCTCTCCTTGCCAATGTTTTTTTACTCAGCGCCGGCCGCTCTGCTCGCTTCTCTCCTGCTTTTCACTCCCCCTCAATTCTGCTTTGCCAATGCTTCTCCGTCAGAGTCACCCGCCCGTCGCGCAACAACATGCAACGGCAGTCCGGACCTTTGCAACCGCTCTTTTGGAAATGTCACTTTCGTCGGTACCCATGATTCCTACGCGGTCGGCGTCAACAATTGTAAGTCCTCCCCTGTCGCAAGTTGGCTCCTCCGAGCTGAATGTGGTTGTTACAGTGGCTGCAAATCAGGACTACAACAGTATGTAGCGGATCTCGGACACGAACAAATGACTGACAATGGACCTTCCAAATTAGTCACCCAGCAATTGAACGATGGAATTCGCATGCTACAGGTGCAGACACATAACTTGTCTGGCGTCATACAGCTTTGCCACACTTCCTGCGTGCGTGCATCTCGCCGACCGCGTTCACCATCTCTCACTTTCCATCTAGTCATTCTACAACGGAGGACCTCTCTCCACATATCTAGCAACAGGTAGGTCACGACAACGAACCAAATTCTCTGTGTATTCAAACTGGCACGCAGTGAAGACATGGTTGGATGCTAACCCCAACGAAGGTGACAAGTACCGAAGTCGTGTCGTTCCCGTATTAACGTCAATTCAGTTCTGTCCCTTTTGATTGTCAACTCTGATGATTATCCTCCCACCGCATACGATACCGTGTTCAAGGGTGCTGGACTGGACACCATGTCATATGCCCCCTCTTCGGCGTCGATACCTGCCTCCCAATGGCCTACGTTGGGGACTCTCATCGACTCTGGAAAACGCCTCGTCACTTTCATGGATGCGTCGGCGGACTTCAACAGTGTCCCATATATAATTGATGGTGCGTGTTCGACGCCTTCGTATCCTGTCAATATTAATATTCTCCCAGAGTTTACCAACGTCTGGGAATCACCTTATGACGTCACCACTACCTTTGACTGCACCGTCAATCGTACACAAGGCGACACATCAACACAAATGTACCTCATCAACCACTTCCTCGACACATTGATTCTTGGGCAACCTGCTCCCGACCCCGGCCAGGCTAATCAAACTAATGCGGTATCCGGGCAGAACTCGCTTGGCCAGCAGGTCGGCCTCTGCGTCACTCAATATGGTCGAAACCCCAACTTTATGCTCGTTGATGTAAGCCTGTGAAGCGTGTTACTGTCCCAGTTCAATGCTTACTTGCCATTGGAACCCAGTTTTACGAATATGGTGGTGGTTCTGTGTTCAACGTGGCTGCCACTGCTAACGGGGTCACATACTCGCCTACGACCCCCATTGCGACCCCCATTCCGCAAACTGGCTCATCGACTTCAGGATCTTCGTCAAACAACATAAAGTCCACATTGGCGCAGTGGACTACAGTATCGCTGTTGGTTACAAGCTTCCTATTCGCTGCTCTTTATGTGCTTGTCTAGTGGTCATCTTCATGACAATTGGAGTTACCATGGACATAAGACACACGGACCTTTTCTGTCATATAATCTACCACAGGATCTTCTCATATCATTTAAAGGACTCTGATGACAATGTTAAACTCTACCGTTTTCTTTCTACCCTCCATTTATACACGCGTGGCTTGTAAACGGATGGACCAGACTTTTGTTCACGTGGACTGTGGTCTTCGTCCTCGGGACCATCCTCGTCCTCTTTTTCGACGAGCTCGGCACCTCGGACCTTCTTTCGTCCACCCTTGCCGACTAGTAGACGTTGCATCTCTAGTTCACGAAGTGCATACGACAGCTGGGTATCTCGAACGAGTCGTGCGGCAAGGTCTTTAAGAAGGCGCTTGCGGTGTTTCTGTGCGACGACAGTGGAAGGATGATGCGAAGGATGCTGAAATGCGGTCACGTACGACATTTACCAGGTCTTGCTCTTCTGCAGCGCTGTCGACGCCATCAACGATTGATTCTTTCTTTCTCCGCCGTCTTGATTTCGCGGAATCTTGAATTTTCCAACCAAGCTCAGATCTGCTGGACGATCCTGTTGAAGTAGCAATATTTGCAGCCTTGTCAACAAAGGTACTTTGCTCGAGGTATTGTTGAGCTTGACATAATGATCAGCACACGGGATGACAAGCGAAGAGCATGCCTACCTTCCGCGGCGTCTTCTGCAAAAACGATGTGCTTGGGAGACGAACGGCTTTGCGTCCGTTTTCGCGCGGTTTGTGGCGGGATCACGCCCGCTGTGCGCAGTGTCTCCAGTTCAGCGTCCGCAAGGGGTTCATCGTCTTCCGAGTCCTCGACTGTATGACCGGACGAAACAAGGTTAGCCAGATCCGTGATCTGTCGCTTAATCTTGTCGATTTTCTACGGCGAGTGAGTGATTGACCACGACGAGAGAGTCGACAAACGGACCTTGAGCCCTACGGCCTTGATCGTCCGAATGTAACCCTCGTCTTGGGTTTTGAGTAGCTTGACCATGTCCATGGGCATGGAAGTGTTTCCCCTGTCCTTTACATGGACGCCGTCGACGGTCCTCTCGTTTTTCATGGCAAAGTAGAACTCATCCTTGTTCCTGTTTGCGGCCTTTTGCTTGAGCCGATTGAGGCGGTCCTGCCTCGAGTGGTAGTCCCGGGCACGGAGAACATAGTCCTTGTGCTTTTCGAGGATGCCAAACTTTGCACGATGAGCGAGCTGGGAGCGCTCCTTGTGATTACGCCTGTGCAGCGAGTTTCTGAGTGAAGAGGTCATGAACGTGTGACAAATATCTTGTGTGACACAGATTAATTTTTTTTTTTTTTTTTTTTTTTTTTGGAGGGGAGCGAGGGATCGCCAACAAACCATTTTTGATCGAATTCCTTGACAAAAAGTATGAGTTTCCAGCATTTCAGACTCGGGCAACTGGCCATGTCCCAGCCTTTGCCTCCACATTTGCAGCAGAACCAACACCAGTCTTACACTCAAAATATCCAGTCCACTTCGCTGAACAACTCCCCGCCCGCATCGGCATCCACCAAACCGTCCGCCACACGTCCCCCCTATGGCTCTGGCGACACCGACGACGGCTACACCCTCGTCTTCCCCGACCTTGCCGCTTTCCAGGAATGGCGAGCACGCGAAGAAGAAACACAGATGGTCGAGTTCGTAAAGGGCGACACCCACGGCAGCAAAGCAGTCCCTCCCCGCTTCAAGGACCACACCAAACTCGTCTGTGCCCGCCACTCCCGAAGCGGTCGCAAAAAGTACGTCAAGAAACACCCAGAAAGAGTCAGAAAGGTGCCCAGCAGAAAAGTGAGCGTTCGCCGTCGACGCGCGACAACGACTGTGTGTTAACGCCTCGCTCGCAAAGCTCGAGGGACAGGGGTGTCAGGCATCGATCAGCTACAAGACCTACTTTGACACCGAGGAAGTTCGTGTCTGCTGTGCGTTTGTCTTTGTTCTACTCTTCAGAGGCAGACCTCCCTTTTTTTCAATACAGATATTGCGGAACATTCACACCCAATTGGACTCTCCAATCTTCCCTTTACCCGCCGAGGGAGGCGGGCTGCTGTGGAAGCCGAAAAGGCAAAGTCGAAACGCAACGCACAGTCAGTCGCCCCTACATCGGCGGAAGCATCCACATCGAACAACGCCGCCGCTGCCACCGCGCAGACACCCCAACCTCACGTGACTACGTTCCCTTCCGGTGCTCCATTGACCCACTTGCCTCATCCATTTCCACATTACCCCGGCCAGCCTAGCGTCAACAGCCCGTATCCTCAAATGGTCCCTGCCCCTTCGGCTCAGAACGAGCAGTGGGAACGCATGTCCGTGCTTTTCAATTCTATCCGAGAACATGCCCGTGTGTATGACTACCCGACCCCGAGTGTCGTTGCCCTGGAGAGTGTGTTGATTCGGTTGTATCTGGAGAGCCCGATGGGCATGATGGGAGGACCTGGTCTTGGTGCTCTAGGCGCCAGCATGCATGGCATAATATCGCCTCCTCAGCAGCAGGGACAGCCATCCCAACCCCATGTCCAAGATTCACACTCGCAATCAACGATGGGTGTAGCACCAGGCACGGGGGATCATGCAAATAGCGAGATGGACAGCAGCATCGAGAGTGGTTGACTCGCATTCTTGCAGAGTCTGATTCCTTGTAATGACCTCATGTGCCCATTCACGACCGCAAGATATGTTTTTGTGGACAATGGTTCCTTACAGGTTGGTTGTACGCGTCGACTAATGTGTAATTTATTCTTCGTCAAGATCGTACCGTATATCAACAGATAATGCAACTAGTCTAGGGGGGGACGTCAATCAGCGAAAGGGTCCGCGAAAGGATCTTCAACGTCTACTGTTTTCGCTCCCGATTGTCCCCTTGAGCTTGGTCCCGTCAGGTGAGTTCCAGCTGGTTGGCGTTCTTCTTCGCTCTCATAATCACTGAAATCAGAGAGACTTCCCCGGTGCTGGTCCCACACAGCCTCGGTTGATGCTTTATGCCGGAGGATAGGTTGTATGGGCGGGGGTAATGAACCCTGCTCATTGCCTAGTCCGCCAAAGGAAAGATCTTGTAGATCGGGATGAACATGGTCATGCCCGTCCGAGGATGGTGCGCTTGGCTGTCGTGCGCGTTCCGACTCGTCTGGGGTAATGGTCATCCCATTCATGGTTGCCCGTATTCCGGTTGTATGATCTTGGGTATGAGGTGCTGAAAGCTGTTCCGAGACTTGTCACGGAATAGCAAGTATGTGGTGTTGGTGCGACTCACGTTATCATACATTTCCAGTGCGGAGACGACTCGCTCATTTGTCTCGATCAGAGTTCCAATGACGTCCTCGTTTTCTACGAGCTACGGCGGGTTACGAGATAGTTGATGGGTCTCGTGAAGGGACGTTACCTGTATGTATCGGACGATAGTCTTGCGGGCTGTCTTGGCATTCTGAAGACATTCTTGAACGCGGGGATTAGCGGTGATATTCTCTTTGTCGCCATTGACCAACATGATCGCATTGACTAGGTTGCTAGATGCTTGACTGGCGTTGGCGATCGATGTCAGTATTTGGGGTTTCTCCTGAACATGGTGTGAGGGGTGCATGGAGGACGAGGTGAGGGTGAGATGCTGACCGCCTCAAAGTTGAAAGGAGCTCTTCTTGAACGAATCTTGTTTTGACGTGCTTCCTCGTCTGCTTTGCGAGCTCTTTCCTTTGCATCTTCCTTTTCTTGTTTCGCTCGTTTCTTTGCAGCGTCCTTGTCACTGGGGGAGACAGCGGTGGAGCGTAATTGAGCCTCGGCACTTTCCGAACGACCATGGGATCGACGATCAATTGGATGCGATTGCTTGTATAGACCAGCGATGTTGGACAGGGATGGATCGTTCTTGAACTGAGTGTTCCATGATGCGAGGATGGAGAGCAATTTCTTCCTGACTTTGGTATCCGCAGTCGAGTCGGAGGCGAGGTGTTTTATGGCGTCAACGAGCTGGTCGTCCATGCAAGCCGCTATGCGTGAAAGAGTGAGCGAGTGTCCGTGTGAGGTGATGGTGTACGTACTCTGGAATTTGTGGTCGCCGTTTTCCATCAGGGCTTTGAGGATCTAGTGAGTGTCAGGAATGCGGGGGAGGGAGATGCTGTATTGGACATACCACGAGGGCACGGTACTTTTGGTGATTGTCGCCATGCTTGATCTTCTTTCGGATTGCTCTGGAGACTTCGGAGGGGCTACGGTTGGTGCTAATCAGGCGAGTGTACGGAATGGGAGTGATAAGGAAATACCCGGTCGACTGTAGGCTGATCGATGTTGCTAGTTCTGGTATGCTGTTGGGACGTCGAGCAGCAGATCAAGGAGGGGGGAGGCAGAACATGTACCCATCATAGGCTTCGTCGGCGTATGTCGGTGATGATAGAATCTCTACCCAGTCTGTGATGGATGACTTGGAGGGTGATTGCGGGGACGACGTGGGTATGCAGCGGAGGTTGACTTACGTGGGGCTTGTCGCGATTGAGGGCAGAGACGGCGAGCTTGAGGGCAGACATGCGATGGCGTAAAAGTGCGACGGTGGACACTTCCAAGTGCTAGACTACCATATATGGAATGTCCTCTTTGACATCATCCTCACGTGCGACATGAGCTGGCAAGGGCGTTTATGCGACACAGTTTGGGCAAATACTTGGCATAGCATCTTACAGACCCGAGCATCCCGGGTGCGGACAAGAGGGTCTTGGCATTCATTCACACACCGAAGGGGGTGAATGGTGGATTACACACGAATGTACTACGAGGGAGGCTCTGGGTCATCGACGTCGTCGTTGACGCGGAGGACCTTTATCCATTCGCGATAGTTGAAGTTTCCCTGGCGATCTGTAAAGGGGCCGTTGAGGAACTTGTCGATCTGGACGGTGATGAGTGGCGGATACGGGTATATGTAAAAAGGCACCTCTTGTTGACCCATGCGCTCGCCGACCTCGGCCAACCACTTGCGCATCTCGTCGACCTTGACGAGGCCAGAGTCTGCCTCGTCGAAACACTCGAACGCGTCCTTGAGATCGACCTCTGGGTCGAACTCGAAGAGCCGTTCGCTCATCATTGTGAGGAACATGGTAAAGTTGATGCCGGTGTCCGCGGGGTGGGTGGAGGACGTCCCGGGGCGTGCGGCGAGGAGGCCGTCGAGCATGGACCTTGAGGGGGATATACCTGGCGGTGGTGTGAGATGGATGGGGATGGAGATGGGAAAAGGAGGTACCGAGAGAAGAGAAAATCTGAGTTAGATCTGGTTCTGTGACCCAACCATCCTTGTCGTGGTCGATGAGCTGAAATGCTTCTTTGAACTGTTGTATTTGAGGTGGTTGAAAGAGAGAAAATAGACCTGACGGTTCACGTCTAGCTCGGGACGACATGAGAGAGAGAGAGGATCTGTGCTTGGCAAATTCACTTGGCCAATTCACTTGGCGTCTGATGGCGATCCGTCTTGGCTTGGCATTGTTTTGGGGGGGGTGATGAGGTTATTTGAAAAGACGAGCTGAATCCTACGCTCATCATGTCGCACCTCTGCGAATGGCTCGACTGTTCAGACGCTTTCACTGATCCAGAATTACTTTACGTTCATCTCTGCAACGACCACATCGGTAGAAAGTCGACTAACAATCTTTGTCTCACTTGCAAGTGGAAGGACTGCGGCACCTCCTGCGCCAAGCGCGACCACATCACCAGCCATCTCAGAGGTCCGTCCCATCCAAAAAAAACAAGTCATCCCATCCTCACACATATCCACAGTCCACACACCTCTCAAGCCTCATGTATGCGAGGTACTCGTCCTTCATTCCCCCCCCCCGCCCATTCCCCCTCCTCACCCCCCTTAGATCTGCAAGAAAACCTTCAAGCGTCCCCAGGACCTCAAAAAGCACGAAAAGATACACACAGAGGAGCACCATGCTCAACACAAACACTCAAAGGCAATCACCGTAAACGATCCCGTATATGTCTCCCGTGTCCGCGGTGATCCTCCCCCCCACAAGGGCGCACTCAACAAGTCCCTCTCCATAAAGCCCTCCGCAGTACCTCCCCCTCCCCTTCCCCGCTCCAGACCCCCCTCTGCCTCCGTCCAACATGGTACACTCTCCTCCTTTTCCTTTCCCTCTGCTCATCAATCGATCCCAGCCTACCCGTCCCCCGACTTGGACAACCATCCCCATCCCTCCCGCCACCTCCCATCTTCCGCCTATGACCTCTTTCTCCACAATCAGGTCCCCTCTTGGGATGCCCACAAGTCTCACCCCCTCCCTCCTCGCAACAAACGTTCTGGTGACCATCCTGTCGACGACTTTTTTGCAGACGTCAAAAAGAGAAAGGTCGCCCCCTCCTACGATCCCCGTGCGTATCCCTCTCTCTACCCGCATCTCCCCTCATCATCTCCACAGAAATGGCAGACCGTCTCAACGACATCGCATATGTCCAGCACGACTTCAATCCCCACTCCGTCTCTTTTGACGTCCGCACCCCTGAAGAGCTCGCCGCCGTAAACGAGTTCCTCGTCACCCTCGGCCGCGATGTCGCTGGCTCCGTCCATCGCAACTCCCAGGCTCTTCCCGACCGCTTCTCCCCTTCCTCTTACTTTGATCCCGACAGTCTCACCCAGCTCGGTCTCGCAGGCATGCCCGGTCTACCCACCTCTTCCCAGTCCTTTTCGCATGACCCCGCCTATCCCCATCATTATCCATCCGCCACATATCCCTCCCCTCCGTCCTCCCTCCCCAGGTCTACCCACCAGTCTCACTATCCTTCAACGTACTCGTCCTTTACCCCCTCTCAATCTTATCCCACCACTCAAATAAATCCCCGTCCCGTATCCCCATCCGCATCACACGACTTTGCCCTCGCCCATTCATCCTACGCACACTCCGTCTATCCATCCGCTTCCCCTCAGAGTCGTCTCCATCCAACTCCCCCCCTTGATCCCACCTCCCCGCACTCTTCCAGTTCCACCCCTTCCAATGCAACCCCACCCCATCAGTCCTCCCTCTCAGACTCGCTTGCACAGTTTGACCACATTCGTGTACCCCGCGGTGCTCCTCCTCCTGTCCAGTTGGCCCCTCCCGATTACTTGAGAAAACCAGTCCACACCGTCATGAACCCACTCAAGACCGCCCCTGGTACAGCCACAGATATTCCCGAGCCCACGCTCAGTACCAACCCCTGCAGTACACCCGGTTCACTCGCATCTGCTCTCTCGTCATCAAACACCCTCTATCCCCTCCTTTTACCCGAGGATGCGGATCTCAAGCTTCCCTCGTTCAAGCCGGATGCCGGTCCGCTCAGATTACCTCCAATCAAGGAGATGTACCGTTCCCCTTCTCCCGTCTCTGCTTCCCGGTCACCTGACACATCCCGCGGAACTACCCCCAGCTCAACCAGGTCTTCCCCCGTCCTCCCTCACAAGGCGTTTTCCAATCTCCACTCGATCACGAAACCGTCGGAGAATGACGAGCTTGTCAGCAAGGTGGACAAGATTGAGCTGGCTCATCTTCACAAGGACACTTTCCTCGAGGAGAGGAGACGGCATGCCGAACTCATTCGGCATTTACTCGTCAAGATAAATGAGGATTACATAAAGCACTTTGGATCCTCACAACCCGAATCGCCCAACGTGTTTACACGCAGTCTGCCAGTAGATGTCGAGATGGTTGTTGCCTGATTACTCCACCTTGCTCATATGTTCATATTATGCTCTTATTTCGTACCAAACCTGTCTTACATATGGATGTTATACAAAGAATGAAGAACGAACGGATGTATAACTAGGTGCGTTTCAACGTGAGTTTAATCTTGGGAGCGGCGCTGGAAGGCGTCATCAAAGGCTCGATGTCTTCCATTGCCGATAGCGGGGGGCTCGTCGCGAGAGGAGACGGGACAGCGGCATTGAAACCAAAAGACGCATTCTGCGAGGGTTTGTTGAAACCACTGAAACTCGATGCACCCGGGGTCGCAGGTGGCGGACTTGTTCCGGATGGTGTCGCGGGGACGGGCGGAGCGCCACTGTTAAACTCCGCCCAGCGAGGGCATTTTCGGTTAGTTTCTGTAGGATCGCGTTAGAATTCGAAAGGGGGAACGGGGCGGCCACGTACTCATGTGCCCCATTTGACCACAGTGGCCGCAACGCCGCTGCAAAACGCGGGGGTGAGCACACCGCACGACGGTAGGAAAAGTGATCATTACCGTCGTGTCTGGTTTCAAGGGCCGAGTGAGTTGCATTGGGGTACCCCCTTCCTTGACAATCTTTGCGTTCTTGCGGTGTAAGCGTCGTTCCTGATTTTTCTTCATTCTCGCAATACGCTCTTCCAGCCTGGCCAACAGACTGTTAGATCGCGGATGACAGCACGACATGAAAAGTGGGGCGTACCGCTTCCTGTATCGCTTGTCGGTGTCCGCATCGCCGGTTGGCGCGAGGTTGTCGGCTAGGGTGGCTTCTTCCTCGATCAGCAGTCGGGCACGGACATACGCGCGAATAACAGCTGGATCGCGAATGATTTCTGTTTGCCACTCGTCGTCGACCTGGAGGATAATGAATACCGAGATTCTCCATAAAATAGGATATACGACCAACCAAGCGTTTTATTCGCAACACCTTGCGGCTACCATCTGGACCCAGACTCATTTCTCGGTCCCGTTCCAATGACGATCCTCGACTAAATGCCGGAGAAGCGGGCCGTCCGGGTGCGGGCGACATAGCAGGGGAGAAAGGAGTGTCGATTCTCATGGACGATTGCCTCTGCACAGGTTTTTTGATATCGGGAGGGGGTGGTGGTGCTTCATCCTCCGGTGTCAGCTGGGGCTCATCCTTGCGGCTCAGCGAGTCAAACTGAGCCTTCCATATCCTCTCGATTTCGGACTTGTAGATCTGTTGTTGTTCCGCGACGTTGTACCTGTGCGCGGATTTGGGTCGATTTTCAGCCTCGGCTGAAAGTCGCGTGAATGATGGATCGCATCAGAAAGTAGTTCGCATACCAAGCTTTTGCTCATAGTCCTCGCCCGCTTTCACAAAAATATCCTTCATGGATATACGAATAAAGCTAAATGCTTCCCCTCTGCCACTGGGATCACCGTCGCCATGCAGCCGAAGCATGGCCTTGGCTTGTGTAGCGAAAAGAAAGTTCTTGGTTGTGATCCATGGAGCAAGTTGTTGCTCTATCGAAAGCTTAGATTCACCCTCATCATCCTCCGTTTGTTCCGCAGTTTGCGTGTACCCTGAATCCTGCAAGTGGCGTTGCCCAACTTGCATGCTTTCCATAAGGACAATCTGTTCCGGCCCGACCATCTTGAGCATGTCAGTATCGCTCGGGATCGTGACAGTGGCCTTGAGGCGCCAAAAGCCTTGGTGAGGTCCTCGGCGATGGTACTCCATAAACTCTTTGAGTCTTTGCCGCATCTGAAGCTCGTTCTGATCCGGAAAGTACTTCATCAGGCGTGAGATCTTGAGACGCTCTTCGGTACTTTTTCTAAGGAGTTTGAACGCAATGATCTGAAGCCTGTATTTGATAGTATTTGTGATTTTTCGCGAGTGAGGACCAGGAACCTCCGTCACAGGATACGTCTGTCCGATCACAAACAGGTTCTTGATCTCCCGCAGGAAATATTTCGTATCCCCTTTCGTTGTACTCCTAAATGTTTATTCCATGAGCACGACTAAATGTGAAGTTACGACGCGCTTCGTACCTCACAGCAAGAAAATCGGTGGGATAGGGTTTGTGGCGAAAGAGTGGTGCGCGAACAAGGTTGTTGTAAAGAGCGGGAAAGGTTTGCCCAGGATAGACGTAACCGAACTTCATGAACGGTGATTCATCCTGTGGCTCAAGCACGAATGGGACACCGAGGTCGAGCTAGGGAGGATCCCTGTCAGCACGACTTTTTTGTGATCGCCAAAACTTACCCTCGGCATGTAATCATCTTTATCATCTTTTTTGCGATAATAGTTGACGAGTATACTACCCATACCAAAATTTGGTACAATGGGAGGATGCTCCTCCTGTCATTTAATGAGCCCGTATTCAACCGATAAGGATGGCTCGAACAAAACGCACAGAGTATTCCCAAAGAACAAAGTTGCTGGTATCCTTGAGCGTTAGATCGCTCGTCCTGTGGAGTCCTTCACCGATGTTGCCGCCCTTCCCGATCTTTCGCCCTGCTTTGTCCTTTTTCTTCTTTGCAGTCCGCACCTTGCTGAAACGGATTTCAATGTTGGTAGGGAACTGCAAAGCTGGTCGGTGGAAGGAACGCGCTTCTTGTTTGGAAAGCCGGGTCTTATACTGAGGGTCATAGTGTCTGGCAATATGTTACCCAGGGTATTCATTGAAAGACTCACAAATGGTAATTGGAGTTTCTGCGCAGGATACGCATGTTCCACGACCAATTGACCGAAAGTCTGACGGACACGATGCCGACCACCTTCCTTGGCAACTTCGTACAAGTGGTCATTTGAAAGGTTGAATTTATCGCGAGACTGTGCATTGTCCGCTCTTAACCTTTTTCGCGGCCTGACTGTTTCCACGGCTAAAAACTGTGAGTGCACAACTTACCCGCAACGTTCAAAACATACTCGTTGGACGTTCCTCGACTACAAGATCCTCCTCGTTCAATTCCAAGTGAGTAAAGTCACGGAACGGTGCTCTGGGGCCCCATATGATACTCTGCGTCCACGCACCCGACTCGAGGGAGTTGTTGGCTGGAGTAGTTAAATTGTCTGTGTCTTGGGTCGGAGGTCGGATGATCTTGCCGGGTACATACACAATATCCTCTTCCCAATTCGATAGCAACACAAGGTCGAAGCTTCTGTCGTGCAGAGGGAGCATTATGGGGAGTGCTGAATTCTCGCGCTCCTAGGAGGTATCAGAAACCCTGAGGGCAGAATCGATGTTGTCGTTACCTCAATGGCTTTCACTAGGTCGTTCTCGATGCTCCCAGCAGAAACAACTTCTTCCACACGCTTGCTCTCGTTCTGACGCTGAGTATCGCCAGCAACAGCCTCCAGAAAGCCTCGGGGGACGTCCCTCTTGCGCGGATAGACGCTTTCGGCTGAGCAGAGTTGACAAAAGTAACAGCGAAAGGGATGCTTCACTGACCAGTGAGGGGCCGCTTTGTTACTCTCGACTTCCTTCCCGTATAGCCCTTGAACAAGTCGGAGAAATTAAGAATCTTGTCGTTCTCAAAGTCAGGAAACCGCTCATAGACTGTCTTTGGTCTCTCGATGAGCCGCTTCACGATCCTTACGCGCTTTTCCTTGAGCCGCATCGAGATTGGAGATTGTGCCTCGACTTTGACAACGTCTCCGACAAAAGACTCATTCTCAAGTTCCCTGTCCACTTCGTCCTCGTAGTCCTCGCCTTGGTCCGCGCCAACAGCCTCCTCGTCTTCGTCCCATTTTTCACTGTAAATCTGTGAGGCTTCCAACGCAGGCAAGCCGGTGATTCCAAGGCTACTGGTGAGGCCACTGCTTGTTGGCAGAGACAGGCCTTGGAGAACATTGTTGAGTGAGAAACCTGTCAAAGTCGAGATAACATCTGTCTCTTCCTGAAGAAAGGGTACGCATGAGAGCCATCACCTCGTCCAAAGCGGACGATAAACATACTCGATTGCTCATGTCGGACTAGAGTTGAGGTTGTAGACAAAGCTGCCCCGCGAGTCGGGTGTGTGAATGGCTCGATGAGGTAATACCACATGGGCCACTGTGTAAGCGCGCGCATCTCTCCGCCTGCACTTTTACTTCCACCATGTCCATGCCCAAGGAAGCCTCAGAAAAGCTGGAAGCGAGTACCGACGTACCATTCATGCTTCGATATTCTAACATATCATCCAGGCTTTTCGAGCGGGTGTCGCCTCTGTGGCAGAAGACATCATCTTTCACATTTTCCCAGCCAAGGTCAGTATGTTGCAGACAGCCATGACCCAGGTTACTGAATACTGCGTAGACAATGTGCGACTCATATAGGATAGTGCTTAACATCAACTGACACCGTACAGCGAACTCTCGACCATCATTGAAGGCGCCAATGCCCCGGATTCGGCTTATAACATGTCACAGGCCCCTGCATCTACGGATCCGCGAGTGTATCCACCACCTGGCACACCTGATTCCAATGGCCCTTCCTCGAAGCGAAAACGTGTGGAAGATGGCGTCATGCCATTGATGAACGACATCGCAAACGCGAGGTATCCTGAACTCGTCCATACGAATCAGCATATCTTGAAGCTGCAAGAAACTATCAAAGCAGAATGTGCACAACTGTCGGATTCTTGCGTGAGTCGGTTTAGCTGCTTACTCTTGCCACATGCTTAGGTAGATACAGGACAAAGTCAAGCTATGGGTTAACTTAACAATGCCAAAGTGTGTTTGAATATACCTAGTGTGCGGCGTAAACATGCTGATTCCTCCACCTCAGAATAGAAGAGTAGGTTTGCATCTGCATGACATTTGTTGGTTCTATAACTTTTCACCCTATTTTAGTGGCGATAATTTTGGTATGTGCCAACAATTTTTCTTTGGCTGCACCAACCGACCACACGATTGACAGGTGTTCAGATACAAGAGGGTAACTGTCCACGAGTAATGCAAGTTACATGCTAAATTCTCGTTCCAGAGGTCCTCAGTGAGCTACTTCGCTCCCAAGAGAGTGCATACAACATTCGTGACAGTGTCCGACAAAACTATTTGGCCCGGGCTAAGATATGCACAAAGCTTATTAAGTATCCCAATGTCGAAGATTACACAGTAAGTTTTCGAGTGTATCTCTCGTGATCAATCCTCACCTGGTCATAGCTTGCCTTGAAAGAGCATGATGAGAAGCAACTTTTCTTCGCTCGCCAGAACCTTGTTGACATTAGAAACGTTTATGCCGTGATGACAGACATCCTGCACAAGAACATCACAAAAGTGAGTAGGGACATTTTCGCAAGGTCTCATTGAGTTCATTCTCGGCAGATACGTGCGCCAAGGGGGAACAACAGAGCTGGTTTATACTGACAACTAGATATGGATGTTGTTTCATTCATTACGGTTAATTCGTGCAGTACTGTAACATCAAGGAGAATGAAATAGATGCAGTCATCCGTGCCCACTCCAATTGTCATTATTCAAGTTATCTTCTAGATACTTTTTTTTTTGCTCCAACTACACCGAGATTGTTTTGAAAATATTGAAACCATCCAGTGCTGTGCTAATAACTGCTCCAGGAATCTGAGGGTGCCAATGAATCTCTTTGACATCCCTCTGCCCCTGATGCACGAAGAGTAGTTGTGGTGGGATTTCCCGACTACCTTCTTGCGTTTCATTCATTGATGAACCAATTTCCTCGTCGTCTTGTTCAACTCCCAAGTCCCAAAGCGTAACTTGATCATCGGCGCCAGATGCGGCGAATATTGAATCCTCCGTTGGATGCCACTCAATCGAGGTGATAGGATCATTATGCCACGTAAACATGGCAACGGGGCTGGGGACTTGACGGAGCAATCTAAGGGAATGTGAGTCAGCTCTCGGCGTGGAAATGAGAGGGATTACTCACCCCGGCTTGCTGACATTCCGAAGATCCCACACTTTGATTATACCGTCATCGCCGCCACTGACCAACAAGTAATTCGTACTTGTGTTCCAGCTAAGAACATTGACATCGCTCTCGTGCGCAGGATCAATGCCAGTAACGCTTCGTCGTCCTTTACTGCGCACGTCCCATATTTGAATGCTGTGATCGGCCGAACAAGATGCGAAGACAGTAGGTTCTGACGGGCTCCATTGAATATCTTCGACGCTAGACGTATGAGATGTAAAAGGCTGCGTGAGAGCATTAAACCCTGATGGCGTTGATGTAGTAAGATATATTTTTGAATGGACGTCTCCCGTAAGTAGCCTGAGCGCGGACGGGTTTGTTGCGGCTGACGCGGCCCAGTCCATGGCGAACCCTTCGGCACGTCCATGAGAAGTGATTGTAAATGTCGGCTTATTTGTACGTGATTTTTCCCAAGAGTATCCAGGTACATCGAGCGACTCTATGAGCGGTCGGATGTCCCATATGTAAATCTTGCCAGTTTCAGCCCAAGTTGCGGTGTAGTAGGGTTGCGAGACGGGAACCAGAGGTGTGGACGGCGGAAGGGGCTGGGCACGGACGCGATTGACACCGCCGTTGTGGGGTACGGAGCGAAATTCGAGGACGGCATCTTCATCGAGGGTGTCGTCTTCGTCATCGTCATCATCCTCGCCATCGTCATCTGCGATTGGATGCAGTCAGATGCGTTATGAGAACCCCGACGTCGACGACGAACCTCCATCCTTTTGAGTACGGTGTAAGGAGCTCATCTTGAAAACAGACAAGTCGTTTTGATCAGCTCTAGCAGCCTGTGTTCCAGCGACGACATAAGCAGTTGCAGGATATCTCTGCCGTTCGTCGCCAAGGTTATCCCGTAAGACGTCGAAGGACAAGCATGACCAAGTTACATCCATTGAATGGCGCATGATGTAGACCGAATCGTCTGGTTCTAATATTTCGTCTTTCGCCAGAACATGCGTACCAGGTATGAACGCCTCGAGCTGGTGTGGTTGCTCCTCAGACTCTTCGACAGCGGGGAGAACCTCATCAATGTCCATTCCTGAGCGACGAGAGATGTGTTACAAGGTTGTAGAATACAGAATTATTGTGCTATTGCTCGTACCGTCCGGGGCATCGGCATCTACGACGTCCTCATCTGACTCGAGCTCATCCTCCCATGCGTCTTCAAACTCGCCGATGTCGTCGACTGAGGAGTCAACACGCCTTTCTGAGCAACGTGGGGTCTTTACGTTGACGAGCCCATCCGATGACGGGTCTGTCGCAGAGCGCTTGACCATTTCGACTTTGCTGGACGTTATCCAAAGGACATGGACATCGATTAAATTGATTGATCACGTGGTCTGACAAAGACAGGGGTATATTACAAATAAATAATTAGTTAATTACATAATAGGGTAGCACACCTGTCATATCCAAAAACGGAACATCCACTTTTTGCTATGTGACGAATCTGCCGAGTGCGTGTGTGTTTCCGCGTCATTCTGCCGGTGTCGTACGCGGCAGACTTTACGCTCTCCATAAAAGAGGCAATCAAAACCCGAACGCTTCCGCAAACCTACTTTCGTCCTTCTCACCATGTCCACTCAAATTCTCCTTCCAAACGGGTACGTCTCCTCCTTCATTCCTTGCAGTCCGTCTCCATACCCTTTCCTAGATTCGGCTACGTTCCCGCATCTCTGCTTTCCCTGGGATGGCTGCTTACCTGGCAGACGATCCTCGTAGGCAGGGCGCGTAAACAGGCTAGCATCGCTTACCCACAGTGTGCGTACCACACTGTTGTGCTAGCCGGTCGTTCACTTGACGCTGGCACGTAGTATATGCTGAGCAAGCAGAGGTCAAGGCTAGTCCAGCAGCCCTGCAGTTCAACTGCACCCAACGTTCGCACTCTCTTACTGTCGTTTCGACGTGCTGACTCATCCGTCCCCTCAAGGCGCCCATCAAAACACGCTCGAGGTTTCACCCATCGTTACCCTATCGTGAGCTTATATTTACTCCCTTTGTTTCACCTTGATCCATGCAACACCCCCGCAGCACCCTGGTTTTCGGCTTAAAGTGCCCGCATGCTGCTGCTATGATGTGCGGTACATTCGTTGTAGGGCGCGTCATCTATACCCTCGGTTACAAATCCGGAAATCCAGCCAGCGTACGCGAATCAGCCTTGTAACTTGTCTTTTTTTTTTTTTGGCTCACTAAACATCCAGCGAATACCCGGCGCTTTCATCGCAAACTTGTCAATGATTGGTGAGCGAGATCGTATCCTCTAGTGCGCGGTTTTACTAATCTGTCTGCAGGGCTTCTTGGCAGCGCCTCCTATGCAGCTTACCTGCTTTGGCCTTCAGCTTGATTTGTAGAATACGAGACATTGTTGACTCGGCCCTGTGAATGACAAGTGTTGTGAACGCTCTCAGACGATGTCGGTTACCAACGACATGGCATGCGAATATCCGCCAAAACATTTAGCCCCTTGATGCGGTACCTTTCAGCCAACGAACGGCTCCCATCCGAATAGTATAAAAGTTAGTTGTTCGCAGACGGGTAAGCGCATTATCGGCAGGACTTTGAGTGTGATCGGCCGGTGATTTGTTGGGAGTAATTACTCCTATGCACACCTTGTGGCATCACCATCTAGCTAGACCAAGGAGACCACCCACAAAGATTGTCTTCGTATATTCTTCATGTCAGAATCTCCTCGTCGTCTCTCATTCCCTTCGTCCTCGGAGGAATTTGCCTTGCCTTCAACCAAACCGCACGTCTCCCCCCTAGCAGATGACGGGCCCGCTAGCCCATTGTTTCTCCGTTTTCGTCGCCCCTCGCTGCTTCCAAAGCCGTCAAGTTACTACGCAGAAAAGCGCATATATAGTCCACTTGCCATATCTTTCACGATGCCTTCAAGTAGGCACGGAAGCACGAATGGAGAGGAATCGGAAAGTGACAGAGAGCGTATGTACACAGAAAGTTCACCATCAAGTAGCTCGGGCAATCCAACACCTCCCATTGTTATGCCAAGCGAAAACGACACAGAAGAAACCCGCCACCAGAATAATACGGCGCCTTTGAACCCCTCTACTCCACCATCAAGTCGAAATCTGAGCGTGCTCGACAACGAGTCACTTTTCAGCTCCACTGCAGTCGGGTCGAGGCGCCTGACGTATCCAGTGAGTAGTATTGTCACACATCCACTCGCGAACCTTACCAGTCTCTCTCAATGGTTGCCAAGTTGAAACCCCCACGGGTATTGAACTTATTGGCCGAGGCCCGCCCTGAAGAGGACGAAGTCAAGTCTGAAGCTGCTTTCCAACGCCTTTTAGCATCCTGTTCTGACCTTCCATTGCAACCTCGTACGCCACGCGCACCATCCGATAGAGGGCGGTACCCGGAAGAGGTCGGTGACGAAGAGGTACACGGGGAAGGGTCACTAAGCGATGACGATGACGACGTTGATGCAGTATTTATGCTCGACCCTCAAGGCGAACATACGGCCGTGAAACCTTGCACCCCCGCGCAAAGCGTGAATGGAGATGATCCTTCTACGTCCCTTATGGGAAGCCCCATGGTAATGGCGATGGATGTGGATGCTGTATGGGCTCGTGTCCCTTGTGCTTCCACTAGGCTCATGCTCTTCCTAGCCCTTGACATCGCCATCGATTACTTCAACACCAGCCTCGGTGCAATGGCGGTACACTCCTCCTCCAATAACTAGCGCAGTCCGCTCAAACAAACGGAAATGTGAGTGCCCTTTGTAGAGACAACGACGAGGTTCACACGTGCATACAGTCGACGATCGGTATGACCCATACCCTACGGCGGCAAAACGAAGGGCGGTGTCTCCCTCAATATCTTATCTACGAGAGTCTCATCCGTCGCTATCATACCCTCGTACCCCGAGCGGGAGACCCTCGCTTCCCATCCCTTTGTCTATCCCGGTACCAGTATCAAATTCAGCGGCGTCATCGCCGACAATTGCCGGATTTCCGTTCCCCAGCTATTCAAATTCTCGACAGGTAGGAATTGGGTCGATGAGTGTATCTTCAAGCCCTATTCTTCGCCCCACGATAGGACTTGCCAGCCCGATATTGCGCCCGATTCCAAGACATAGACGAGGGTTGGACGGCGAGGAAAGGGACGTTGAAGGGGCTGGGGAAGGGGTCAATGGTCTGACACTCAGTTGACACATGTGCTACTCTTGGCGGCAGTACCATCGTCCTATCGAGGGTATCTTCTGCTAAGTATGTATTTATGTACCCGTCCTCGACTAGCTTGATTACTGGACATTAGCCTCTGGACAGACAGAGGCAATGATTGGAAATTGTTGTTCCTCCCAGGTGCAAACAAGAGTAGCACGGGCTGTGTTATCTTATTATCTCCGGCAAAGTGGTGTAACCGGTCATTCCCTATATCAATGATCCCCACAGCAAAGCTCACGAAGCGCCAGAAAAAAGGTATCGCCTTTCGAGAACGGAGGTACAGCAAAAACAAGGACTTTTCGCTAGACACCATTGGCAACTTGGAGGACAAGATCGATGTCCCTAGCCTCGAAGATCAAGTTCTTGTTGATACTACACAAGGCCAACAAGGCCCTCAAGTCAGTGCAGAAGCTGTGGCCGGGAAAGGAAAAGCAGGAGCGGAAGGTGAAGAAGCAGAAGGGCAGGTGGTGGTGGCAGCGGGGAAAAGAAAGCGGAAAGTTAGTGAAGAAGAAAAAGGAGCCCGTAGAGAGTCAGACAAACCGAAACCAAAGCGAAGAAAAGGGTTTGCCGGAAGTCCTCTCGTCGGTATGGAACAACCTGTAGAGAAACACGTCGGAGCTGAGGAGACAGAGAGGGAGAGGGAGAAGACGAAGCAGAGGTTCATTCTTTTTCTTGGTACGCTATCTATTGTCAATCCTTCATGGTTTTCCTCACTCCCCGTCAGGTAATCTGAAATATACCACGACCCCGGAAGCCATCCAAGCACATTTCTCATTATGCGGTGTGTGTCGATATGAGCTTGTTGAACTGGGATGTTCACGTCTTGAAAGTTCCACCACCCACTGTACGACTACTAACACCTAAACCGTCTACGAAATCACCCCCGAAACCTGTCATTAAATCCAAAGGTTGCGCTTTCTTGGAATTCAAGCACCGTGGTGCGCTTCAGCAGGGGCTCAAACTTCACCATTCACAACTCGACGGACGCCAGATCAACGTAGAACTGACTGCCGGTGGGGGTGGAAAAGGTTTGCCCCGCATGAAGAAGCTCAAAGAGCGTAATAAAGAATTGGAAGTACAGCGGGTATGCCCTAACAGCATATAGCTGATTTGACGCAACTTATCCCGCTCTTGTAGTGGAAGCGGCAAGATCCCAGGTTGAGTGCACAATCTAGCGGTACCCAACGGTTCTCGGCCACGTCTGGTGCAGAGCAAACTCCCACTCACAAGCGAACCTGGACAACCGGCGATGTCGAAGCAAAAGAGACCCACCGAGGCGGCCAAAAACATCAGACGGGCTCTAAAAAACGGGGATCCCTGATGCAAGATTTCCGAACAGGCGTGAACGCCATACCAATAGGATAGAACCATGTACAATGGTTGTCAATCAGTGTCATTAAG
Source organism: Boletus eberwhitei (assembly GCA_038090915.1). NCBI lineage: Eukaryota > Fungi > Basidiomycota > Agaricomycetes > Boletales > Boletaceae > Boletus > Boletus eberwhitei. Next base: position 52,033 of record JBBPNO010000029.1, read on the forward strand.
TGTCCATTACGTGCAACGATTTAATCCAATAGATAGTGGCCTGCAGCGTGGCGCTCAACGTCTGCTTTATGAAACAAGAATAAAAACAAGGAACTGGAAACGCCGTCCGTCAGTCGAATTCTTCAAGAAGTTGAAAAGGAGACTCACGAAAACGATCAACACACCAAAAACCTTGAGCATCAACCACCGGTTACTTGATATACTGGCGTAGTATTTAAGTAATTCCCTTTGAGCTCCACTGACATTCGACGCAATATCTATCGTGTCAGCATCGATCCGTTGAACCGTTTCACGCTGTTCTGCGACCATGTGCGCCAGTTGAGTAAATATCTGCCCCAATTCCGCTATTGTAGACTCAATCGACTCGATTGCTGTTGACCGCGATTGGATATATGAATCCTGGTTGCTAATTGGTGGGTGAACCGCGCGAGAAGAACGTTCCATACCTGTTGTTCTACTAACTGCATCTGCGAAAAGGCATTGTTCCCACCATGGGCAGCTGTACCACCCTCAGCGGCATCCAAGTCCATTGCTAGAACGTCGCTGTTTTGTGTCGGTCTTCCCTTTCCTTTGGAGCTTGGACGGCTTCCACTGCCGTCACCCATTGGATCATTTCTTCCATTCAACAGAAGTGAATCTGTGGACAATTAGCCGAGACTGTAGGATAGCGACTGTTGACAGCATGCTCACTTTGGGGCGCCTGGTGGGCTGCTGCGGCTGTGGAGTACATGAATTGCTCTGTGCGGTCCTTTGACTCCTTCATATTCTACACAACACCCGGTCAAGCGATGCATTGAGGTAGAGGGTTATCAAACTTGCCTGCGTTCGGACTTCGAGCACATCCTTGAAGCTCATGCTAGTGTTTGCGAGTTTGTTCTGTAACATCATGACAATGTTGTGATTGTGTTCGTCGATTTGTTTCTTCTCTGTAGACTTCGAACCACCCTGAGCATTGTGTTGCTTAAGGAACGATTGTAGAGCGGCTATCTGTCGGTTTATGTTGGCTATGTCTTGCTTGATAATGTAGGTCAGTTCCTGGAGATGGGACGCATGAGCACTGGAATACAGAATACAGAGTGCATGGAAAAGACACTTACACTAATCTCCACGGGGCGATCGTCGAACAATGTTTTACGCTTCGCGACTAGAGGCGGGACCAGTCAACGAACCGACGGTAGCCGCCGGAGGACAACTTACGGTGTGCGAGCTTTCCAAGCTTAATGGTGGTGCTGCTGATATCTTTGCCAATGGCCGAAGCCATTTGCGAAAACTCGGTCTTGGGAGTACCATTGGCATGACTGTGGAGCAGGCGCTGTTTCGCGTCCGCGGTTCTTGGGGATAGAGAAGACCTGTTTCGTATAGAGTCGACACAAGTGCGGAATTCGTTGGTACGATCCTGGATTGCCATGAGCTGGAGGAGTGTGTCTGCGGAAAAGGTATTAATATCTGATAGGTATAAGACAAAGCAACATGACAACGAATCCAACAGCCTCTCTCCGCGCCGGCACGGGGACCGGCAATCGCCGCCCGCCCGGGGCCGGGTGATCCGGCCGACTAGGACTCGTGCCACGCAAGGTACTTTTGGAGTGGCGCATGTTTAACGCCCTGCGACGCTCTGCTGCATACCAGGTTCCCCCGTTGGCACCGCGCCCCTTCCTGACGTCCAACAGGTTGATTGTCTCTCGTCCTGCGCTCAGCAACATTCGTTTTCAATCCTTGTCGGCACGCCCCATCACGGCAAAAATAGACATGCCCTCGTTTCCGACGCCGAAATCCAAAGTCCTCGTACTCGGCGCAGGCAACTTTGGGAGCTGTCTCGCGGATCACCTCGGCGACTCTGATCACGAAGTATACATCTGGTCCCGACATGCTAGCTTCGTCGAACACTTTAATGTACACCATCGCAATCCAACCTACTTGAAGAACCACATCTTCTCGAGCAACATTCGCGCTGTCGGCCCAGAGATCCCAGATAAAGAGAAGATTCACCAGATGGACGTCGTCTTGTTCGCGATACCGACGCAAGGACTCAGGTAAGATTTGCATATCCCCCAAGTCTTCTCATCGTAACGCGGTTCACTGTTAGGGAAACTCTGATCAAACTCCGAGCCAGTCTGGTTGGACAAAAACTGCCTCTGATGATTTTTGTGAACAAGGGTATAGAGACGGACACACAGGCACTAAGCCTTGAAATCATCGCCGATACCTGCGGAAGCGATATCGCGCGAGCCGCCACATTCATTGTAGGTTAATGTAAGGCACCACGACGATTGTGAAAACTCACTCCATACAGTCGGGACCCTCTTTTGCTGCGGAGAGTTGGTACCTCTATGCAGTCTTATTCTAGCTCTGCTGACAAGCCGGGCCAGTTGTTCGCAGACAACCGACCTCTGTCTCTGTTGCTTCATTAACAGAATCGCAGGCCCAAAAAGCATCGCAAATATTTCACCAACCATGGTTTCGATGGTAAAGTTCACTTACACGTGTTCAAGTGCCTGCCTCGATCTAATATTCTCATAGTTACACAGGCGGAGATCCAATAGGACTTGAGTTGGCTGGTGCCCTCAAGAACGTTTATGCTATTGCGGCTGGAATGGCTGATGGCCTGGGATTTGAGAACAACACGAGAGCAAGTTAGCCGAACCATGTCGGGACCAGGAACGATTGATGATGGAAGATTCTAGGTCTCATTACTCGAGGATTAGCTGAGATGACTCGGATAGGCACAGCATATGGCGCGTCTCCGCTGACCTTCCTGGGTCTTGCTGGCGTGGGAGACCTCTTCCTCACGTGTAGTTCCCCGACAAGCCGAAACTACACGGTGGGGTATCGATTGGGGAGAGGGGAGGCGCTTGAAGACATTATTAACACACTTGGAAGTGTGGCCGAGGGGGTGACGACGGCAAAGGGTCTCAAGAAGATTATCGATGAGATCAACGTGTCTGCTCCTATAGCGAACGGGGTGAGTGGCGGAATTTACCGAGTGCTGTTGGGTTCTCAGCCGAGTTGCAAAAATCCCTCGGATTGTTCCACATGACAGATTTACGAGGCCTTGTACGAAGGTATGGTGTTCCGCCCAAGCATTGCACACGGGCTGAACTCGGGGCGCGGTCGTGTAGGTAAGGACGTGAAAACTGGAGTGCAGGAACTGATGAGCCGACCACCGTCACGAGAGTTGGATCTACCGAAAAAGACGGGTGAACAAGCGAAACGGTTGTTACAGAAACTTGGGATTGAGCCTCTACTGTAGGATTATTCTGCCACGTCCGTGTGTAGTCCGAATGCGGCATCTCGGTCCCGGTGCCTCGACTTACCCACGGCTGACGTTAATAATAAGCCCGCGCAAAAGCCATCCGTGTCCGTCTCGGTGTGAACGCAATCCAGCTGTTCCATCGTCTGTGCATACGACAAATCGTTGGCCCGGCTTGTGCTTGTTTCATGTGCACAGCGGAAATGCTCGTCGTGATGGATGCTACCCGCCATCATATCGGCGAACAGAACAATTCATGTGTAATTACATAAGCAAATCAAAACAGGCCATTCCCACGGCATTTTTTTTCCCTCATTTTTTTTTTTTTCATGCAGTCGCTCCCGAAATCCGAGCCCGACTGACCAACGCTTGTGTTTCCCTGTCTTTTTCTCAGTCTGACTTCTTTTTCTTCTCTCTGCCGACCTCGTCCTTTGTCTCTCTTACTTCCTATCCACCATCCTCACTCCTCCGCGAAATGGTTTCCTCGCTCTGGAACGCCGCCTCTGAGGGGAACATCGACACCCTCCTTGCCTTACTCCACAACGCATCTCCTGCCGATATCGAGATCAGAGGTATGTCTCTCCTCATTCCAACCTTTATATTCATTTTTTTTTTTCATGTTCACCTTCCCGCTTGCCCTAATTTCTATAGACCACACTGGTGTCACGCCCCTCCAGGAAGCGGTCAAGAAAGGCCATCTTGATGTAGTCAAGGCACTTCTCGACAAAGGTTCGTACTCGATCCTCAATCGTGTCGCGTGTGATTAATCGATCTCGTCGTCCGTTCATCAGGAGCCGATCCCTCTTTCGCAATCACTCATACATCCCCAGACACGTACACAACCAACCCTGAGATTATCGAACTACTTAAAAGTGCCTCGGCAAAAGGCTTGCTCCCTCACGACCATCCCTATCCACAGGACCGCCATGCCGATCCATCAAAGAGATTCTACCCTGTCCCTATCCCTCCTTACGGCTATTATCCATCTCTTGCTCCCGTACCTTCTCTCCCTGACGGCTCACCTGCATATTACCATCCTTCTCCGATGCCACTTGGCGAGAATGGTGCATACGGAAACCTCCCTCCGCCAGAAGTAGCTAGATTCATTCCCTGCAGGTATTATCCTGCTTGCCGCTATGGTTCCTCGTGTATCTTTGCTCATCCCCAGGGTCCTTACTATTCTGCTCCTCCCGCCCCTGCACAATATCCACCCCCGTACGACCCCATGACTCAGCAACAGTACACTCAAAATTACTATCCACCACCCCCTTCCTTTCATCCTCCTGCACCTGTTCCACCACACATGAACCCTGTATCTCCACCGCCGCCGCCACCAGTTCATACTCCTCCCCATCCTCCCATCATGCAAGCGCGATCCGCCTCGGACGCGCTTTCTCCCGTCCAAACCCCTGTTCAAGCCCCTTATGGCCCTATGACTCCTGCATCGCCATCTTATCCTCAACCTGCGCATGCTCCTCTTCCTCTTTCTATTCCCACCCTTCCCCCACCCCACCAGCCTGCGACTGCGCCTGGCCCCCAGTCTCCACAGTCGATGTATTCAAATGGACCTGTATCTGCTCCTCCATTTGCAGTGCGTCAGGATCCCTCGCCATATCCTCCTCCAGGTCCACATGCGCACTCACCGTACCCTGAGGCAAATGGCGGGCCCAAGTCCCCAGTCCATCCGCAGGGAGAAAACTTTGGCCCCCCTCCAGCCTTCCGGCAAGGAATGAACCATAACCGCAGAGGTGGCATGCGTAGAGGCTCTTTTGGCGGAAATCGAAAACCTGCGTGCCTGTTCTACCCCTCTGGTAGGTGTAGGAACGGTGACGAATGCCGTTTCCCTCATGTCATCCCTGATACACCTGCACAACCTCAGTTGGGTACTCGGGGCTCTCGCGCGAGAGACGCTGCAAATGATATTAGTACGATCGAAGAAAACTTTACTACCATGAATGTACGAGATGTGGGTAATTAATTTCATCCTTCATCTTGCATTACCTACGTTGTGAATTCATCTAATTTGATTCCCTCTAGGATGTTCAGCAGCGACGTGGTACAAATGGCACGACCAATTCAAGTCGCTCGCAGTCCACAGACCCGGGCCCTCGTTCAAGAGGGTTCAAGCCCAATGGATCGCGGGTAGAGAAAAGGCCCTTTGTTAAGCAACAGCGAGTCCCGAACGCTGATGAGTTTCCTGTGCTCGGTGGATCCTCGACCACATCGTCGAGGAGTTCCGTGAGTGGGGCCCCTGTGACCAATGGACTGGGAGGCCCTACTGCCGCTCAAGTACTACAAGCACCACCCCCTTCCCGCAAAGACATCACAAGGGAACCTGGTACCCGCAGTGTCTCACCGGTCGAGCGTCAGGTCAAAAGCCAAATCGTAGGTATTGCTGAGACGCCGGGAACGGATAACAAATCGATGGAGGTAAATGCCACTCAACCTAGCGGTGCGATGGGCAACGTTGCGACCAAATTACCCATCTCTTTCGCTGCTGCGGCGACCGGAACCCCCGAATCTGCGAAGGAGGTCTCGGTTTCTGCGTAAAGGGAATGTTTATATTGGCCATATATATATATATATCACTTCTCCTTTTTGCTTGGACTTGACTTCCCTTGGTTTCGTGGTGCTGATCCCAGGTTTATCTATTGCTGTCAAATTTGTTCTTCTGCACATAAGCACGGTTGTTTCTTATGCATTGTTCTTCTTTTGCATCTGTTCCTTGGTGACTGTTTCTAGAGGTTTCTATCTGCCATTTGACCTTTCTGTCTCATGCTGACTGGTACACATACTATTTACATTTACTATCGACTATTACTGTGACACTCCCGCCCACCATCGCACTGTTTTTTTGCATAGCATACCACTATTGATGTCTCGTCTCGTGAGAGCAAAATACACTGCTTACATCCAATTCTCGTTACAGAGACTTGGATGTCATGTCCAGTGCTCTAACTGCCTGACCTCCACCCCGCTTGCACTGATCACTTGCCCTATTTCATATACAGAGGCTCCAGGGTCCTGTGTGCGCAAGGCGTTTAACGCACTTTCGCGATCGTCCTTGCCAACGATGACGACGAGACCGATACCCATGTTAAAGGTGCGTGCCATTTCCAATGGTGCGATTCCACCTTTCTTCATCAAGTACCGAAATACTTCCGGTAGCTGCCAGGCAGACGCATCCACGTAACAGCCAAGCCCCTCCGGAAGAACTCGGGGGATGTTCTCGATGAAACCGCCGCCTGTTATGTGACACATGGCTTTGATAAGACCCTTATGGGCAACCGGGAGAACTTGCTTGATGTAGATACGGGTCGGTTCAAGGAGGTTTTGGCCAAGTGTTCGAGTTGCGTCCCATGGACAGGGAGAGGAATAGGCTACACCTGAAAGGGAGATGATTGCGCGGACGAGAGAAAACCCGTTGGAGTGCAATCCGGAAGAGGCAATTCCGAGCAGAACGTCTCCTTCGACGACGTCACGAGGGAGAACTAACTCTCTCTCGACGACACCAACTGCGAAACCCGCAAGATCATAGTCCCCTGAGTGAGAGGTAGATCGAATCATTGCAGATTATTACAGCACATAAATGGTTCTTACCCTCCGCGTACATACCCGGCATTTCAGCAGTCTCGCCTCCAATGAGGGTGCATCCAGCTTGTTGACATCCATCTGTGATGCCCTTGATTACGCTAGTTGCAACAGAAACGTCTAGCTTGCCGCAGCCGTAATAGTCCAGAAAATAGAGTGGTTCTGCGCCTTGCACGAGCAGATCATTGACAGACATAGCCACCAGATCAATACCTGCCATGTCCAGTCAGAAGACCAGTCTGACAGACTACAGCTCAAGGCTCACCTGCGAGATCATGGATGCCCGTTTCGATGGCGATGCGAAGCTTAGTGCCGACCCCATCTGTCCCACTGACCAATAATGGGTCTTTATATCCAACAGCTTTAAGGTCGAAGATGCCCCCAAAGCCTCCTATTTCTGCATCCGAACCAACGCGTTTGGTTGCACGCACAAAAGGCTTGATGGCATTAACAAGTGAGTTCCCGGCGTCTACTGATACACCAGCCTGTTCGTAAGTGAGGCCTTTAACAGTGGCGTTGGCACCCTTCAACGCTCTAGTATGAGAATGAGCATCGTTAATCTGAGGAACGATATCTTGCTCGCCTATGGGCTATGTCACGGCGATACACCTTGCCCTCGAACGAGATCTTGTCAATCGCAGTGTACACAGTCGAAAGTGCCTCTTCTAATGATGAAGCGGCAGCTGACACAGCCAAGACGCGACCGCCTGTCGTAACGAGTTCATCTCCGTTCAACGAGGTGCCACAGTGGAAAACAACCACATCTACCCAAACCAATAAGTGAAACGCAATTCTTGTGCGGTAATGCTTACCGGATGGTACTTCCCCGATTTCAATGCGTTTGCCTTTCGAGTATTCGCCAGGGTATCCACCCGATGCTAACACCACCGAAACCGCGAAACCCGGTCGACTGCTTATTTGTACCGAGTCGAGCCGGTGCTCTACACAGGCCTACTGGTCCGAGAACTAATCAGTATTGCCACGGTACCACCGAGTTGAAATGACGTACGATGAGTACAGCGGCCAGGTCAATGTCATCGTTCATTAGAAGCATGAGAGTCTCAGCCTCTGGATCACCAAACCGGACGTTGTATTCAAGTACTTTCGGTCCGCTTTCGGTAAGCATAAATCCGACAAAGAGCAAGCCAACGAACGGGAAACCTTGGTCATGGATGGTGAATGCTATGTTCCATGAAGGTATGGTTGACAAACATACCTTCTCTCCTCATGCCGTCGATAGTTGGACGAAGGGTTTCTTGCATGATGCGATCCATGATCGCGGGGGTTGCTACCGGGGCTGGGGCATATACACCCATACCACCAGTATTTAACCCCGTATCGCCCTCACCAATACGTTTGTGGTCTTGGGCAGGAGGAAGGGGAATGACTGTGTAACCATCAGAGAATGCAAGGACGGATATCTCAGGGCCTTCAAGTAGTTCCTCGACTACAACTTCGTTTCCTGGCAAGTAGAGCGTGTTAGAGGATTGATTATGGTAAGTAGATAGTGTAGCGGACCTGCAGCGCCAAACACGTTGGCTACCATGATTTGTCGTAGACCTTCTAGCGCTTCATCGGTAGATTCCGGAATGAGTACCCCTTTGCCAGCGGCAAGACCGCTGGCTTTGAGAACAACTCGATGATGACAGGTGCGGACATGCTCAAATGCTTCGTCAACTTGCGAGGAGGAGAATGTGCGGAACGTGGCCGTTGGGATTCTGTGACGAAGCATAAATGCCTTGGAAAATGCTTTGCTTCCCTCCATCCTTGCGGCCATCTCAGAGGGACCAAAGGTGGGGATGCCAACTTGCATGCTCGAGTGAACAACATGGTCCAGCGTGCAAAGTTCATTGACCGACCTTTACGGAAGCACGTCTGAATGCCTCGCACCAAGGGTTCCTCTGGACCAGGAAGGACAAGATCGATCTGGTGCGGATATTAACAACGGGTGAATCTATATTTGCATGGTACTGACCTCATTCTGAACGGCGAACTGGACGAGTTGCTGATAATGGGGAGCCGCGAGAGGCAAGCTTAGGTTCTCTGTCTTTGGGGTGCTGGCGGTTCCACCATTTCCGGGACAGACATAAATGCGATTTACGAGCGAGGACTGAGCGAGCTTCCAGGCCAAAGCGTGTTCTCTACCTCCGCTACCTAGAACAAGGATTCTGGCACTCATTTAGGAGCGGCGAAGTAGGCAAAGAGAGTGAAACGGAGACCGATGGAAATGATCGAAAAACGGAATGATGGACCAATGTCTATGATTGGGAAATAGATAAGATAACCATCTACGAGCCGTTTCCAAGGGCATTTTCAAAACTTGTGTACGAACAAGATGCACGGAAGCTGCGATGGATCCGCACTTGAGTTGGATCCACGGATCAGCGGAATACGGTCGAAAGCTTATGGTCGGACTCGACCTGAGCAGCGCGGGGTAAGACGGTCGAACGAAGCCATCTCCTGTGGGCGGGTGGACAGGGACAACGTGATCATGAGCGGCGGTCAAGGGGAGGTTGCGACGATGGCGCGTGACCTGGCCAAAAGAAAGCAGATTGGGGGCGCTGCTGGCAGCTGATCCCACTGAGTCCATCCCATCGACGCTGCGCAATCAGCGCTACTCGTTCAATTCGGGAGTGTGGATGGAGAGAGTTGAAATGTCTGGGTACAGGAATACGCTGTTCCAGACAGTGCCTGAGCCGTTCGAAGAGGCGAGTGCTAGTAGGCGCTCCTGGCCTGTGCAGTGCAGAGTGCTCATCCTGTTCAACAGAGCCAAGCCACACGAAAATCCGGCCACAACCAACACCGCTCGCCGGATGAGCTCGACAAGTCAATGGATGAAAAGGCTCTGGTCTCACGGAGGCTGTCTCGCAAGGATTCAAAAAACAACTCTGCAAGGTCGTTATGGCATAGGAAATCCACAAAGAAGTCAACTGAGTCGCCCACTGCCACTGCCACCCAGGTAAAGCACATTTCCTCCTTGGCCAGCACGCATTCGCTTCCCGCAATGGATCCAAACGACGACAACGACGACCCTCACAGCTCCCAGGAAAACGTTACCTCCTCCCTGCTCTCTCGTTCCATCATCCCAGATCCCTTGGGCGAGCTCCCCGCCTGGTTCAAGAAGGAGAGCGAGATGGCCGCCGCCAACATTTCCACCTTCAGAATCAAGTATCCTCTTCACAATCCGAACGGGCCTCGTCGGTACAGGAATCACCACTTGTTCCCTCCTCCCTCCCTCAACCGTCCACCCTCGCTTTTCTCCCCTTCCTTCCCCCCCATGGCGGCGTCTGTACACAGTATACAGGACCGTTCTGAAGATTCAACGCGGCTTCCTGGTCCCAGCCGCACCCCCTCGAGCACCCCCTTACCCACTCCGAGTTCGTCCCAAGTGGGCATCCCCGATCCCAGTGTCAAGCCACGTAGTCGTAAGACCTCCCAGGACAACGTCGATTTAATGGATGTTAGTGATCCCTGGGGCACGCACTGGCATCACCAGTCACCGTATGACGCGGGCAGCAGCGTTAGCCCTATCGCTGCTGATTCTCCAGAGGTGAACCATCACTCTCGCGTCCTCCACCTTACCTTTGAACTGACTGACACGAAACAGGGTATATCACGCACTCGTTCCCGCCTATCCAGTATGAATACGGGTCAAACCCGTCGAAAGACCGTCACTCCTTCGCCTCTCTCCCAGTCAACGTCTGCACTCCACTTGCAAGCACCAGAGCCAACTCACGTCACGCGTAAGCTAAGCAAGCGTCGTAAGCACGCATTGGCTGGACTCTTTGGCACACAAGAAAACGGCACACCAGAGGAACCAGAGACATCTGCCGCTGGGGACTCTTTCTCCAGCTTACCAAAGCGCTCGTCGACTGTCCCGAATGGTGCTCTTCATATCAATTTTGGTGGATCAAAACGTTATTCCGCCCTCTCTCCAATGTCCATCTCTGCAAATGGATCCACAGCAGCGTTGTCAAGCCATTCGTCGTCAAAGCAGGACAAACGGCAGAGCGTCCTTGGGCGATTGGCGAGGAAGTTTAGTATCTTGCGAAGGTCTAGTCAAGATCCCGGGACTATCGTCAACGAATGGCCCGAGAGTACTCCCGGTGGAGCTGCGCTTTCGGCTGTGGACGAGCAGTCACCCCGTCGCTCGCTCATCTCGCAGAGACAGCCGTCTCCGGAGAAGCCAGCGACGGAAAAGAAGGTTTCAGATCCATCTAAGCGTATTCCTCCTCCACGGATAGACTTGGACAAGGAGCCGCAAGGTGGCAAAGGCCCATCAATAGAAGTTGAGCGGGAGAACAGCGACCGTACTTCATCGATTTCCTATGATGTGCCATTCTCGCCACTGGGGAAATTGACGATTGCAAACCCAGACGCTCCAGGTTCCAGAAATACCACTCCTGACGGGATGAACAATGCATTGCCACCGGAAACTCACAGAGGACCCCCACCTGATCCCAAGTACCCGACTCAGGATGTACCAGGTGCACATCGCCTTCATTCAGCCGATCGGCAACAAATTGTTAAGCCTTCTTCTGTGCCATCCTCAGCTGGTAGGTCGTCGCCCATCCCAGGTCTCCTCAGCCCCATTTCCATCGCTGTCCCTGCTGTCACCCTTCCTGAAGTGTCGCAATTCAAGGTTACGACGCAATCCTCCACTCCACCCACATCAATTCCTCCTTCGTCGCCGTCCCCTGGACTTCGCCTATCCACCAGTGAGGCACCACGTCCTATACCCCCTCACTTAATCTCTCCCGTTGCCGACGACTCTCCACTATCCAAGGCGTCGGTTCTCGCCAATCCCCCAACTCCTTACAATACCGACGAGCCACATTCCGAGTTACCAGTTTTTGAGAGAGTCCCAACGGACCGTTCTGGTGATAATAGACAATCGCAAGATGTCTTATTCCCCAAACAAGTCTCGCCTACTAAGGAAGTGGGTGACCACCTAGTAGACAGCGAAGTTCGGCTTACCAAGTCTAATTCGACGACGAGTAGGAAAACAGAGACTTACAAGCTTGTGAGGACCCATTCGGATAAGGTGTCGTCGTCATCGGACGCGGCATTTCAGGCTGAGGGTGATCAATGGTTGGTTGTCAACTCGGTTGAAGTCCCCCGTCGTCGAAGGACGAAGGAGAGAGCGGGAAGAACAGAGAGGATCGAGAAACCTTCTTCTTCGAGAACATCCCGTGAGAGGGAGCGCGAGAGAGACCGTGGGAAGGAGCGAGTGAGAGATCGCGAAAGGGATAGGGACAGGGAAAGAGAGCGGGACAGGGATAGGGATAGGGAACGGGGGAGGGACGAAGAGCGTGAACGCAGGAGAAGGCAGGAGAAGGCTATTCAACAGGACGAAGAGCAACGTCGAACCACTAGCCATGCAAGGGTAAAGTCACCATCGGTCGACAAAACGGACACTGGTTCTTTCTCAGGGCGGCCTGGACGGGCTCGTAGTCTCGATACTCCCCAACGACCGACTCTAGTTCAGCCTCTGATATTCACCCTGCAAGACGAGCCACCACGCTCCCGTAAGAGCGACGATCGGCCACGGGATTCCGTCCACCAGGGTCACTCCAAGACCGCACGCCCTGGGCCGAGTCCAATCGTGACGGTTGCACGTGTAGATCGCCTGCCATCCATGTCCGCTCGGCCAACATCCGAGTTGACTTCGGCAGCTGATATGAATGCCCTCAAAGCTCGTGAAGCTTGGGAGATGGATCGGCTATGGAAGGGTAGGAGCATGGTTCAAGGTCAGCCGGAGACCAGCATGATCGCCTCACCTTTTAGCGCCGAATCCAAGGCTGTCAATAACGAGACAGGTAGAGATGTCTTTTCAATCCAAAGTTTCGCCCACGGATCCAGTCACACGTCATACGTTGTGCAACCATTACAAGCGCACCCTATACCAGCCAGCGTGTTTTATGCTAACATGCCATCTGCGCCTCCGCCAATCATATATGCTGCTACCTCTCCATATGGGCAACCGCATCCTTCATCTTCGAGGGACTACACCACACACCGATCACCATCAAACTCTTTCTCGTTTCCTTGCAAGGACTCCTCGGTGGGCCCACCAACTCACCCCAACCCTCTACCTGCTCCTCCGCGTGAATCGAGTTATCAACCTACCCGTTTACCACCCCTTGCAGATAGAAGCAGTGGATCTGCTTCAGAATACTGGGGAACGTACGCTAACATGCCGTCACACTCATGATATACCCACTTCAATTTCATCGTTCGCATGATGCATTGCACCATCTTAGTTTCACACTCACTTAGATTCACGTACACACTCACGATATTCCATATTTTTCTTCGTTCCAGTGTTGTTCTTTTCTTTGGGCGTTGCTTGCATCGTTATTGTTGCTGCCGTGTTCCCTTTCCTCCCTTCACTTATTGCCTTGAACTCCGGACCTCTACCGTGTAATAGCTTCACTCCAAATTTTAATGAGAGCGATGGCATAATCAGATCAATGTCCACACTGGTAGTACGGCAACGAAGTTTCGTTTACAAAGTGCCTAATGCGGATGATCCTCAACCTAGTCCCGCTTTATCCCAAAAAAAAAAGCAATCGATCCGGTACAAGTACAAAACTTCCATGTAATTGATAATACAAAATATACGGATTGTACCATGAGTAGCCATGCTGTAATAAATGGATCGTAAAAACAGGTATCGGTAGCAGGATGCTGTCTGCAAAAACCATTGTCACGATGAGTACGCACGATAATCCAGAGGAAACTCCGGGGTAGGATAGTCATCCCACTGACGTTCGCCGCTGTCAAGGAAGCGACGCAGCCTGGCAACTTGTGACGAGAGATATAATTGGATGATCTGCATCTTGATATCGAGTTTCAGCTTGAGTATTTCTTCACATGTCCGCAATGCTTGGGCTCGCGTCGCCACAAACATGTTGCCCGCAAAGCCAAGGTCTTTGAGACTATCAATCATCTCTCCAAACTCTGAGCACCAGGCAAGAACACCGAGCTGTTATGTATGTTAGTCTGGGGCAAATCATGTCGTGGAGCACAGACCTGGCCATATTGCTTGAACCGCCCATATAGCACGTTTGGCGCTGCCTTGAGAGCAAAGTCAAACGCCTCGTTCTGCTTGATGACGTATTCGTCTGGGATGTAGGGCTGAACGGCCGGTTGGGGCTAAAAGAGAGTCAGTCCAAGTCCACCCAAGGAACATGACCTTTACCTCGGGTCGCGGTGGAGGTTCCTGGAACCAGTGATGCCCAGAATAGTCCACTTCACCGCCGACATCGACGACATCAACGTTCTTCCCTGTATAGTCCATTGCAGGTCGTGAAAAAGAGTTGAGTATACCAGACTGGATGAAGAAAGCCTCGAGGAGTAGCGTAAGGTCTTTAGGAAGTGGTGACTGATTGGATAATGGAGAGTCGGATGGTTTGGAAGGTATGAAAATAGTCCGGTGGTCCGAAGAGTCGCTGGATGGAGCAACTGAGTATAAGAATGAAGATGGAACCGGAAACGTACCAGGTGACGGGAGACGGAGGCGCTTTAACAAGATGGAACTTTGGACCGTTGGATAACTGATTGCGAGCGGAGAGATCCTGCAGGAAATCAGTAACGAGGAGTGCGTCTGACTGGAGGCTGACCTTATATTTTGAGTTGAGTGATGTCCTACACGCTTTCAACGAAGGTTGACGATGGGCTCGAGGGCTAGATGTGCGAGATTTCTTGAGTCTTGCGATAGAATGCCGGTGGCGCTCAATGGAGACCGGACTAATGTTTGATAGCCGGCGACGGAACTGTGGCGAAGGTGATGGAAGTGCTGAAGCAAACGCAGTAGTAGGTGTGGTACTAGAAGTAGGGGAGTAGAGCGTGCTCTCAAGTGGTGTGGGTGATGTTACGAATGACCCTGTGTCTGATTCTGGACTTTCTGGGTAGACGTTTGTCAGCAGGGGCTGTAGAATGGGTCTGCCAGGCGAGGTGGTCGACTGGCGCGACTGCGGAGGTGGAACAGGGATGAAGGGTGGTGGGATGGGCAGTGGATAAGGCGAGTCCGGTGCGAAGAGTGCAGATGGATAGAATGCGGTAATCTCAGGGATCTTGAGGTGATCTGAATCACTGAGAGCGGAAATGCGGGATGGAGGGAAGGTCGTAGATATCTCGGCCGGATCAAGATTGGTCACGTTTCGACTGAGCCAAGAGGGAGATGGAGGCAGGAATGACGATCTTGCGGAGGAGTGTATGAAAGAACTCCTCATCAACGAAGGTGGAGAGGCAGTGAGTTCTGACGGATTCACAAACTGGTAGTGGGCCACAGAAGACAGGTCACGGCCAAGTCCCGCTGGTGCTGAATGCTTCCTCCTGAGAGGCGGCGGTATAGGAAGGGGAGTAGGGGAGGACTCTGCGGGCAAGGAGGATATAGAAGCAGGAGGTGAGTCACTCTCGATGTCACCGGCAGTGAAAGATAGGGAGGAAGGATGAGCAGGGTTAACGGAAAAGTCTGGTACGGGTGGTACGGGAAGGATGGAAGGATTAGCTGGATCGCTGGATGCAGAGCTAGACTCAAAGTCAGGTGTGTGATCCTGGAGTTTCTTACTCCTGATAGTGTCAATGGAGGAAGCGTCGACAGGATGAGATACAAACGAATCGCGGAGGATCTGTGAAAGAGACTTGAAACGCTTGAGAGAACCAGCAAATCTAGGTCTTCGTTTCACAGGTTTCGATGAGTGTTTGGCGGGGCCAGCTGGTGTGACTAGAGCTGGAGGTCCAGAGTTTGTATCAGGCTCTTCTTTGGTCGTGTCTGGGTCTGCAAGCACGACGGAGCCACCTGAAAATGTATCGTGCTTAGCGGACGAGGACGTCGATGCGTCAAGGGTGGAAGACTCGGGAAGTTGAGTAGGAGTGTCAGATGTTAAGGAAGCACCCGGAGCAGATGTCTCAGGGGTGGGGATATGGGTTGGTGGTTTCGGAAAGGCGAGGCAAAGGTCAGATTCGTTGGTTGCAGTGCGGGTGCGGGATGAGGATGCCCTGCTGTCTGTGAAGGAAGAGAGATGAATTGATGCTTTGGATATGTTCTTGAGACGGAAAAGGGTGGACTTTGGGCGAGAGAATGACGGATGAGGTGGTGTGGTTACTGAGGACTCGCCGAGGGAAAACGGAATGTGATCCTCGGGGGCGTGAGAAGAAGTTGGGATGTCAGTGGTAGGTGGGACGTCGTCACTGGCGATGAGCTCGAAGTCACCAGAGGTATCGTCGAGGGGGAGTGTTTCTGGTTCCTTTGAAGGTGCGGACTGCCTCCTTCCAAAGAGATTGGTCGAGCGAGGGAAGGCACGAGCCAAGAGTCGGGAGGGATCGAAGGAGTGAGTCGAGCTGCGCAGGGAGCCACGAAGGCCGCGAGGTAGCTTCGACTGAAGGAAGTTGTGCGCTGACGTTGTGTCTTGTCAAGTCCTCGAGATACGGACTTGTGAAGACGGGCGATGCACAATGCGCGACCTTTGAACGAAACGGGGGGGCAGTAAAGCGTGACTTGTGCGTGTCAGCCAGGAGTTTTGGATGTAATGAAAGGGGGATAGCAAAGTCCTATCACCTGCGTACCGCTCACCTCGTGTCTTTACTTTTCCAAGTGCGTCTCCCTCGAGGCTATCCAATTTATGATCGACCGATAATGTAGTCACTCAAAGATATATTCAAAGAGCACACCCCTCGGCCCTATTCATAAGATCCAATCTTCCTACGCATGCAGCCAGGCGTCTCCGGGCAGTGGTGTTATCTGAATCGCTCGCAGGTTGCAAGATGCATGCATCGAAGCGCTCGGAGCACAGCAGGCATTTATTAACGGGCTCATCGTCATTCTCAGTGTCTTTACAGTTAAAACTGATCGCCGGGACGTGATTTAGGTAAAAAACAATCAAGCAAGTAAAGACGCGAACCCACTTATCCCAGTAATCCCTGTCGTTCTCCAACTTCCTCCGCTTCCAGCAAACCAGTGTCAGCCGCTGAGGAGGAAATCAAGCGACGCATCAACGGAATCCTGCCAAGGGCCGTCCTCCCCTCCGTCAGCACTCTCGTGGCCCCACGGTTTGACCACATCAGCAGCAACTTGCTGGCAACACCCCCGCCCATCAATGCCACCAGGAAGGCGATCGCCGAGATATCTCCCCCCCGGGCATAAAGCGTACGCTTTTCATCAAAGGGGTATGATACGCCAATCGTTCTCATCCAGGAGCCACCACCAATTTGCATGGGCTCCTGAATTCCACCACCTCCCACACCATTCACCCCCATCGAGCCCCCATCGCACCACAGAACCATGCTGCCAAGTTCGTTTGCCCTGGCTTTCGCCTGTTCCCACATCGCAAACCCAACAGTAGAATCCCAAGTGCGGGCAGGTCCCAGGATGAGAGATGGTCGTGCGTCCAAATCCGTGAACACGGTTGGAGATGTAAAGTCTAGACAGATAGACGAGGTGATAAGAAGGGGTCGTGTAAAGTTTGGCGCTGGAGCCCAGTCAGGCTTGGTTATACCCCTGGGGTTCTTCAGCTGCCAGCGAGTGATTGCCGGCGGATCAACCGATGGTATCTTTGCGAATGATTCCGTGACTTTGTCATTGTCAGAAGAGCAACAAAAACCAACAGTAAAGTGACTGCTACTCACATGGCACAAGGTTGCGTTTGTAATATTGAACGACCTCATCACCTGACTTTTGGCCCTTGTGGATGAGTGCAAATCCATTCCTCGTGTGCGATGGATCGCCCACGACATATTCATCAAAGGCTACGCCAACGAAACCATGGATTGTCAACCCTCGAATCTGCGTAAATGCATCCTCGCGTTCCTTCTCTGAATTGAAAACGACCGCACTTTCAGGCCAAAGAATGACATTTGCTGCGTTCATTTTGGCTGTCTCGTCGATGAAGTCCTTTAGGCTGGGATGACTTCCGTCCAATGGATTGGGTAGGGCACAACCGACCGTGAGCGGCGTGTGGGTAACCACATCGGCACGAAAGGGTAAACTTTGGGATACAGACGAGGGAAATGTGAGGACGACGAGTATCGTCGCAAGTGAAAGGAGTCCTTTCGCTCTGGAAGATAAGAGCGATTGATTGTTGTGCGTATCCAAAGGCTCGTATTCCGAAGAATACATCAGCCACTGAGCCACAAGCTCAGAACATACCACGGCCCATGCTGCGACAGTCCAATCGATTCCGGCTGGACCAACGATGGGCAGCATCCAATTGTAGGGAGAGGGAACAGGGGCTGGCCACCAATTCAGTAAACGACCGACGGGAGATATGCGTGATGTAATGCTCCAACTTGTCGCCCAGATCACTGGGAAAAGCGTGAACCGCGCCCAATGGGTGTTCAGCCGACCCTTGAGGAGAATGTCGAGGTAAAGGGAAAGCACTACGACTAAGTAGGTCGCTCCGGATAACAGAACGACCGCAGTCAGAGACTCGGTGGGACTGGAGGTGGCAGTGGCTACCGCTCTCCAGTGGGCAAGAGCAGAGCCACCTGTCACGGAGATCCACGAGCAAAGCAATTCCCGCCCTCGGGTCTGACGGTGGGCAATTCTTTGCCCATGGATCATTAGAACCGAGAGGAGGAGGACCAGGGGGACAAAACTTGGCAAGGGACCCAAAGCCAAGGTTGCGAGGACAAGTTCTCCCGCCGAGAAGAAGGGAGTCGGATGTTCTGTTAGTATGAATGCTTGCAGAGAAGCAACCATGATTAAGACGATGGTGGTCAGGGTGGAACCCTGCAAAGTGTGAGTCGACTGATATTTATCGCGCAGTCATTTGGGGTTGTTTGTCGTCAACGAAGCAACACCATGTATGGTCAATTAGTCTAAGTTATGTATGCAAGCAAAACTAATGCGTGTAACAACCAACACCGGGCAAAGTCGCAGCGTACAGGATGCCATGTACGATTAGCACCAGGCGCACCGGTACATCGAAGACAGAACAACGAATTCATCTGGTGCAGGACACAGACATTTGACGTGAATGATACATCCATGCAGAAAGCGAGAGTAACCACCGGGGTCTAACGAAACATAGATCAGTCCTGTTCTTTTTCAAGCTGCACTGATCAACATGCAATTACCCGATATCAGGCCTTCGAGAGTGGCGTGTCCCCTATGGGATAGACTATCCTGTCGTTTCCCGTTCTGGTGGTTGGTGTTCCATAGATGGAGCAAACGGATCCCCAGCTGTGTCCATCAACGGTCCACCTAGTAATCCGTTCGCACTGTCCAGCTGGCCAAGGTCATGCACGCCGTCGTAAGGCGTACCGTCTGGACCAAGAACACTCATGTCCAGATCCCCGACGTCCTCTTGGTTAGCGTTCTCATGCACGACGACGCCGACATTTATACCTGCATCCAACACTTTGAACGATGCATCTAGTATGTCTGCTCCTTCATCGACGGTCAGGATAGGCCCCGTCTGCTGAAGTGACAGTGCTGGTGGTGTGGGCGAAGAGGGCTTCGTCTGTGGTTCAGAGGGAGCTTCCTGGTTTACGAAAATGGTCTCCGTCGCATCTTGAGTGGTATCAGGCGCAACAGACGCAGTTGGTTCATCCTGATCCATGTCTTCGTCACCCTCCACAACTTCGGGTTCGTCTGGGAGTGGGGCGAGGGGCTCATCGGCTTCTTCTTCATCATCACTGAATTGCTTGCAGAAGTCCATGATCATGAGTCGCCCTACGCATTGGTCCGCAAACCTGGGAACGCACCTGTTTTTTATCTGTCTTCACCCACTTATATATCTTCATAGTCGAGTTCGAGGATGCGTTCTCTGGAGTAACCCATATTTTCTCCCAGCACACGACAGGCTGCATGAGCTGACGTCTGGCAGCCTCTGTCGTAGCAAGGCGCACCCCGATCCTTCTTCTGGTCGCCATTGTCTAGTGACTCTAGTCGGACGGAAGTATATGATACTTAGAGAAAAAGGAATGGTTGGACCCCCGACACCCCAAATCAGTCGAACATAACAAGCTCACTCTACTACAGGAACCATAGAACATTCTTCAACATGCGAAACAGTGATCTACCAAGTTGATTCTAACTTCAAAGCATTCAGAGTCGTTAGTTCAAGTTGATAGTTCAGCCCAACGCAAGACGTCTTCGATGGTCACGACTGGCGATGTGGACTGGTGGGAAGCCTAGTGAATGCTTTTGGGAACAAGTGTTTGAAGCGGAACCAACCTGTCCTTGCTGGCTCGCATCAGAAGCGGTGTGATGAACTGCAGCGTCGAGAACCGTGGCACGTAGCTCCAAAAGTCGTGCTTCGAGCTCATCACACTGACTAGCAACAAAACCACATCAGAATGAACGGCAAGCTATGACGAGAGACGTATCGAACGTGTGAATGGAGACTGTCTCTTCACGACGAAGCCCTAGCTGGCGCTGCATCATGCTTTCGAGATTCCCCCTTGCCTATATTGTTGCATTCATATTTTGCAATGAGAGTGAACTAAACGAACCGACCTGGACCGGACGTAAATCGTTTACGGCGGCCATGAGGTTCTGGGCAAGCACAGTGATCCATTCTACGTGTCGTTGCCATTCTGGAGGGACGGTGGAGTATGGAGGCGGAGGCGGGGCTAGAATGGCACCTGTGAGATTGGAGTACGTGACCAGAAGAGAGCGGAGGATAGATAATAGTGCGGGACGGCGATCTAGTGATATGATGATGAGGGCACGCGTGGTGCGGTGTAGAGCTTCCAACTTGCCTGTACTCGGATCGGCTGGATAGAGCTGGTGTCCGCCCAGTTCAGCCAATGAGGGAATAGTCTCCTTGACCTTGGGAAACCGTGTTAACGATTGCTGGCGCTTGGAAGCACAGGGCGTACAAACCACGTATCACCAAAAACATTGTAATGTCCCTCTTCATGAATCCAGTCCGCCCTGGGCTTTTCCAGTTGAGTGAGGGGCCACGGGGGAATATCGGTCTGGTCAGACAATATGTCGTGCTGGTTCACATTGCTGATATCGACATTTTGATCTTTGACACGCTCTCTGAGCAACTCGAACAGTCTGAGGTTGTGTGCGGTGTAGTTGGAATAGTGGGAGGGGGGAGAGGGAAAGGGATTTCTCAGTTCTGTTTCTTCCTCCTCCTCCATGGTCGTTGGCTGAAATATTTCATTTATTTATTTATTTATCTATTCCAAAAGCGAACCCGGGCCGCTGTACAGCTCTTTCCCTTGGAAAATGGTGCGCCGGATCGCGTCGCAAGTGCACAAGCAGGTCTCCCGCCTCATGCAAGCAAACTACATTCGCGGAGAGCCTGTATGGTACCAAGCAGTACTACAGTATCCTCCCCTCCCCCTCCCCTCTCGCGCCCCTCCGTTCCAAGCCCTTGAGGCGGAAAATCCATCACGCAGGCCAACCGCCTCCAGTCTTCGACCCCCAAAGATGCAACCCTTGACCATCAAATACTTGGAGGATAGGCTTCGACTGCAATTCTTTAGAGACCATCCGTTTGAAGCATTCAGACCAGTCTCCATCGTGGAGGGACAGCTGGTCGAGTCAGAGCACCCAGTGAGAGGAAAGAATTGGACGAGGTTGAGCCAGCGAACCAAGAACCCAACAGCAGAAGAGTAAGCAACTCTTTTCGCGCTCTTCTGCGCTCCACTGATTCCCGTCTCTAGCGCAGTACTTTTCGCGGCCAACCTCCATAGGCACCACAAGGTGTCACTCACTGTCGCTTATACCCGTGCAGTCGCAGAGTTCCGTGCCCTACGTGCAGAGTATGACATTGCCAACACATTCGCTCGCATGGAAGCCGAGTCTTATGGCACCGTGTTCCCGTCAGAGATTGACCGGACCTTCGAGAAAGAGGACAAGGTTTACAAGTCCGCCGAGCGCAAGAAGGCCCTCGATGAGAGCGCTCTTCGCGCTCGCAAGCGTTGGCGTGCAATCCTCAATCTCGACAGTGGCATGGGCAATACTTGGAGTCGAGGACAGGAGTATATCAAACGTCAAAAAGACGGTGTGCGACCATCGCACCTCGGGGACGACCAGATTAAACCGCGTTCAAGCCCATCAGAGGAACAGCTCTTTGGAA
Source organism: Boletus eberwhitei (assembly GCA_038090915.1). Lineage (NCBI taxonomy): Eukaryota > Fungi > Basidiomycota > Agaricomycetes > Boletales > Boletaceae > Boletus > Boletus eberwhitei. Next base: position 73,918 of record JBBPNO010000029.1, read on the forward strand.
GTTGATAACTTGGGGTATTTAATTCAGGTCTGATTTCTTTCACACCTCTCGACCTGAGTGGGTGCATATACTAGCAATACAACAAAGTCCAAACTATGCCTTGATGCGTGACTGTGCAGCCAGGGCTGCGTTCATCCCCATCCACGTCTTCTCCACAAGGCCAAGCAGCCTCTGCATGTCTGAACTCCAATCATTCATTACATCCTCGGCACTCCGCTTGGGTGTGAAGTTCACGATGCCTGTTGGTCGGTCTATCCGCGCCCAGATGGTTTTGGCAACAACTAGCCGTGCAAGTGTCTCCTCTGTTTGTTGTGCTGTGAGGTCAAGAAGAGTTGTTAGACGGGACAACCTAATTCGAGTATAATACTGAGAAACGACTCGGATGTTCTGGACCATAGTCAGTCCGAGTGCGTAATTGTTGCGGGGAAATACTCACGTGTTCAATCACACGAGTGTGGAGGTCTTCCCATTGCGCAGCATTGGAGAAGACGGGTGTTGTTTGCAGGAAGGGACCGTAAATCGATTCAATCCCTGGCCATCTCATCAACTCTCGTGTTACGAAAGATTTGACGAGGTTACTGCAAGGAAGTTGAGCAGTATTCAAATGTCATCGCAAAATTTCATACTAGTGCAACTCAAGTTTCTCCAGAGCGGGGTTCACGAACCAATGGTGCAACATGTCCGACTGTTCATTGTTATGGGGGGCAAGAACAACGTAATAGACGATGTGTTCAAGTGCCTACATTCACCAGATCAGATGAATTTAATTAACAGGTTCCATGTTCAAGGGGCTCACCGCGCGGCTTTTACTCTCATCGTCTGTTATTGACGGTGTATCCCATACTTTCTCGTAATGTTTCGCGACTTCCAAGTATGCCGTTTGATGTAGTGCTTGTTGAATCATCAAATCGTAAAATTTGAGCTTGAGGTCCTGGTCAAGCGGTATCAATTAGTGGCTCGAATGGATATTCAGAATAGAATGCTCCGACTAACCTCATTCTCCTTCGCTTTGAGGAATGTCTCGTTGACCTTGCGACCACCAACCCTCGCCTCAACCCACTCGGTTTCCCCTCCTCCAATTGCGTTCTTTTCCTCCTTTTTGCCCTTGCCTGCAACCTCAGCATCTTTCAGGCGTGCAAGCGCGATCAATAACCGCATTTGTTCCAGAATGAATTCAGTCTTTTCTCTCCGTTCCATCGACGAGTATGTTTCTACTTGGAGGTCAGAGAGTAGATCGGACGCTGTTTGCAGCTCTTCCTTGATGGTGGATGCCTCTGCAGACGGCAGTTTCGAGAGGGTTTCATGGTAATGCGAGAGCAGGAGAGTCACGCGTGCACGGGGAGTCTCGAGGAAAATCTAATCACACCACTTAGCGAGCGGCGGGAAGGAACAACTCCCCCAACGTACCTTACCCTCGGTGACTGATCGCAACGTCTCGACTAGTTCCAGCCACTTTGCATCACCTTCCCGTTGTTTGATTTCCGCCAGCCACGTCATCGCCTGCTCCACCATGGCTTGCACGACGCCCTTGAGCTGCCCGTGTTTCTTGCTTAATAAATTGGTGGTGGCGTTGAGCTGGGCATAGTCCTTCGCTTTATAGCATTGCTCTAGTGCAGCTTTCGCGAGACGCGTGGTCGAAGGTAGATCAGAAGCCTATGTCATCGGTGAGACAATTGAATCTCAAAGTATCGTGAACGCACATTTCTGGTTTGCTTTTCTAGAGCAAAAAGCTTATCCAGTGCTTCTGAAAGCCTGCCAGACTGGTTGTGGAGCAGTTGAATTACGGTTGCGGGGGTTAAGTTAAATTGCGCACCTCGGAGAGCGTTTGGGTTTCTAGTAGCAAGGTATTAACTTCTGGAGTGAAGTCTCTTTCTTGTTTCTTTACTTCAGCCATTGCTAGATTATAGTGTGACCGCGAATATGGCTGGTCGACGTTCAGCGTGAAATGACGCGTCGCAAAGATGTTTGGTGTTGTTTGTTCTACACTCTCAGTCTTCCCTTCTTTGGAAAGCCCCTGTCGACTGTTGCGCTCTACCTCTTCGTCTTTCGACGCGGCCACGCCTACAGTCATTGCCTCAACGTGTTCAATTGAGACTCTTCCTTTCCAATCTGCGCTAGAATAGTATTCATGATAATAACCCTACAACAAGCGCCAGCACCCGTGTACTATATGAGTAAAAGCGTCCGCCGCATAAGGAGAATTCATAGACAAACAGGAGGGATGTCATGGTCCAAAAGCTCGGCCATCGATGGTGCGGAGTTATACGGTGTTCCTTGGAGCTCGTGGTTTTCGTTTGATGGCTCATCACCATTCTTTTTTGGAGCATGGAGCATAGAAAGCGACTTGTCGAGCATATGCATAGGCAATGTGAGAGGGTAGGTAAGGAAAACACGACATGCGAGCGTGAGTAGCCCGGTAAGGATAGCAGGGAGCACAGAAGGGATTGCATGGATATCGCCATATCTTTGGAAGAGGTGCGCAGTGTCGTCAAAAGAGGTTTCCATGGATTTGGTATCTGGGGGTGGTGTAGCGTCGACTTCAGCATCAGCCATCACAGGCCCGACACCGACAGACTGGTGAGCAACTTCGGGTGTTGCATCAACCGCAGTCTCGACGCACGTCGGCGTCGCATCAACAAAGACAGAAAGTAGATCGGGCTTGATCTGAACCATTCTATCAACGAGGGACGGCGCCGACTGAATTCCCTGCTCGACGACCTTGGGTCTGACGTGAGCAAACTTGTTAACGTAGGTCTTTTTGATGGTAGCATCAACGCTTTGCTCCTTCGTAGATCTTTTAGCCTCTCGTCCAAGAGCCTTGGCCCTTTCCATGAGACGCAGACCTTGGAGATGAGGTAACCAATCTGAAGCCTTCTGCCACCCCTGAGCATTGGCTTCCACGTAACCTGGCCGGTTCTTCTCGTGGAACCACTTCAGCAACTCGAGGTGTGGTGCAAGGTGACTGAGAAGAATGGTGGTGTGAAGAGGGTCGTTGACGATGGAGTGGCCCACGTGGAGGCGAAGAAGTGACCTCGAGGAAACCTCGAGGGCGGACAACGTTTCCGCGGATCCCGGGCGCGCGTCTAGCACGAGTGCAAGGTTCTGCAACCGCATACAGCTTTGCGTAAGACTCGCGATGCCTTCCAAAGTAAGATTTGGGCCCGAAGTACCCGAAAATCGGGCCATGGGACACAAACGTAGGGTCTCGATGTTGGGGCATGCTTTGGCAATGTAACGCAAGTCTTCATTGAAGAAGAGCGTCGACTCTGGAAGATCTATTTCGAGGCGGATGAGGGCAGGGAGAGAGGAGAGATATTGGAGTGGGAGGTGGCGAGAGGGTTGATCCGCAGCTGCACGAGACGTCGCTCGAACAAGCTCCGTAAATCGAGATGCACCGGTTGCACCGATCCGCAGAGAAAGGAGTGTCCGGCTAAACCGCTCAGATATCATAACTGAGAGGTCTTGCCAGTCAGCCATGTCAGGGGGATCTTCGATGACGAGCTCAAGACTGGTGAGCTCGCTCGTGATGTGCTTTAAGAACACGGCAATGTTCGCAACTTCACCAGTTAGTTGAAGGCTCCGAAGGTCTGTAAACACACCGCCCGAGTGCAAGTCGCCTGTGAGGCGAAGTGAGGACTTCTTAATCTCCGTGAAGTCTATCTCGTCACCAGAGAAAACCCCACTGTCGGACGAAGCCTCACTGGGGGTTGCCGCTCCGGAGGAGACGATGTCATCGAAGAAACCTTCCACAGCAATGATTGATCTTCCGGTGAGATCCAGTTCGAGAGTGTGAAGAGCAGGCAAAGAAGCAGCCCATTGTCCTACCTGCGACGACAAGGCACCAGGTGCAACCAAAGCTAGTTTCTCGAGCGTGTTCTGCGAGCGTACGAGATCCGTGAACGTTTCAGGAAGGCTGGTGGGAGAGGTGAACGAAAAGGCAGTGAGCTGGGTTTGGCTGCAAACATTCACGAGATAGGCGCCAAGCTGCGGAATCCTAGTGCCGACTTCCAAGATCAAGCTCTGCAGCTCGGGGTTCAAGAAAAGTGTGGAGCGCTCCAAACCGGTCGCAGTCTCTACCCTCCATATGAGTGTCTGCAAGTGGGGCAAGATGTAGGGTACAGGGCGATTTTCTGCGATGATGGCGAAGACGGAAGGTGAAACGCTCGGAGATGACTCGATGTATGCAATACGGCGGACACGTTCGCCATATGCGAGGACTCTGTCCCAGTCCTCGGCGTTTGGCGCCTTGGCCTGTATTGTGGTCTGTTAGTAATACATAGAATACTAGCGGCCAAGACCAACCAAACCGAGCCCTGGACGGCGGGCTCTCTTCATGATGTTGTTGGGGAATAGCGAGATGAGTGGCAGAAGTGAGTCGAGCTCTCTCCAGAGCACATTCAGCGTGGGCTCGCACATTGCCTTGCAGGTGCGTGCCAATCGAGACATGGAGCGGCGCCCATTGGGTGACTCGATGATAGTATCAAGGAGCCTCTTCGCGGCATCGGGGTCGCGGAATAGAGCGGGGAACATGGTCTGGTCGTAGGATGGAGTAGCGGTGGTGAGACGATTAGAAACTAAGATTACTCTTCAGGTTGCTACGGTCGAAGAATATGGGGGGCTAAGGTGTCGGAGAACAAGGAATTAGAAGCAAGGATCAGGAGGTTAAATAGGTGAGTTACACCCTTCACTGCGTTCACGCTATGCACTCTTCCAGGCTGCTCTCGTCACTGACTTGTGGATGCGGGCTGGCTAGACTGACCAATTGGGTGGGGGAATGAACCATTGAACAGGCGAGCCACGCTCCATGCTTGAGACACGGAGGTCCGGCCACACGCATAAGGGGCGTGGCCCGACGGTGTACAATCGAAGCGAGCGAAGCACGTTCAGGCTCATGCGCAATGACTATCGGGCCGTCAGTGGTGCATATCTTACACATCCACTCACCCAGGCGTCCTTGAGCAGTGCGGTACAGCCTTATATTTGACGAGCCAGGTGTACCCTCGACAAAGGTGGTTCACTGGTGGGCACGTGGGATGCACGCATCGCCTGTTAGATCCTGCATTTCATGGCAAGCAAAACGGCGTGAAACCACTGATATGAAAGCACTGCAGAGTGAAAGGACAACAGCCTAGCTTAACCACATGCGCGAAGTTACAGCTCCCCAACTTCCCAGGACACGGGTTCACCTTCCCAATCGTCCTCGGTCTCTACATCCCCTTGGGCGCCTTCATCCGTCTCGCCAGCATCCCATATGTCCCCCCCTCTGGAGGGGTCATAGTGACCGACACGATCACCATACAGTAATCCACGGACGACACGTTCCTCCGTGTGATTTTGGCATCGTGATGGTGAAATTGCCAGCACGCGGCGGAATTTATCAGGCAAGTCTACACTGAACGTGCCCGACGCGTGATGATTTGCATCAATCTGCTCCTTGGCAGATGGATCGTGGTTGCGGGTTCTAAGATGTAGTAATGGATCCCAATCGAGGTCGTCGGCGTGTCGGTATGAGTGCTTGCCCCGATCCAAACTGACGGTCGCTATTTTGAGTGTGATATCGCCTGGGCTGTCCATTTCTTCATCGCTCTCTTCAGCCTCAACTCTTGGCTTCTTCCGACTAACAGTGGGTTTCGCCTTTCCTTTGCCAGCATCCCGACTGATCGAGTCTTGGGGAGGCGGAGATGGTGGGACCAAGGGATACTGTGACTGTAACGGAATGCTGAGCTCTGAATGCTCAAGAACGAGATGACTGCCATCGAGGGGACGTTTGGCCGTCGTCCTTGGTTGGGAAACCTCAGAAACTGGCGTTTTGAAGGTGGGCTTGTACAATTGTGGGGGTAAGTGGTCTTTTGTGGGGAAAATCTGGGGGAAAGTCTTGCCCTGAATGCGATTGACTCGATGTTCCGGCCCGGAGGCAACGCCCTTTGACTTGAGGTCGTGGCGGAGCCTGAGGGAAGCCGGAACAGAAGGATCTACAGGGGCTGGCTGTGAAAAGCCTGCGTCTGAAGAGTCGAGCTGTGCGACCGAGGAACCAACGGATTTCTTCGCTATGGAGAGGGCGGGGAGGGCATCGTCGAATAATAGCTTGAATGACTTGCCACCTGCAGGAGCCTTTACGGGGGAATCGGCCACGAAAGATGGGGTAAAGTCGCATTGTGGTAATTCTTGGTCGGGTTCGTGGTCGCTATTCGAGGAGTCTTGATCTAATTTGGGTGGGGGAGCCTGGCGCTGGCGCTTTGGTTTGTTAGGAGAAGGGGAAACCGGTTCTCCGCGTAAACGCTTGCGAGCACGAGAGATTGCAGTTGTGGACACGGGGTGAGGACGAGAAGAAGACGCGGTAGCGTTCTGGTGGGGTGGCAAGATCGACGGGAAGGGGTCGGGAGAGGGGGTGGCCGTACGTAGAGAGGGTCTTGAGTTATTCTTGGCGGGAGTTGCGAATGGGTTTGGATGCGGCGGGGTTCGTGGCACGGTGTGATTGTGTTTAGCGGTTTTCTTGACGGGGGAGAAGGGGTTGAATCCGGGGAGAGGAGGGACGGACTCGGCAGGACGTGACTTTGGTACGGGAAGACGAGAGTGGGATCGAGGAGGGGTAGTCGGGTTGGCAGCTGCTTTGGAAAGCTTCTTGTAGAGCTTGTATTTCTCGGCTGGACGGGACTGGGATGAGAGTGAGTGGAAACGCGTCAGAAAGAGGACGCACCGATGGGTGGGTGGTTTCGGATGTCTTGTAGGGAGGGATCTCTGCCGTGTCTGGAGGCAAAGTCGCGCTCCCAAGTCTTTATCTCTGCGCGGACGAGGGCGAGAGGGTGAGACATGAGGTGAGAGCGACCAAACTGGGCTCAAAGCAATTGTGTTGTCTCCTACTCTCATGACCCAGTGGGCCGTCTTTTATCGACCATCAGAGCACCGTCGCGGCTTTGACACGACGTCGACCTCGTACGCTATACTTGACGATCCCGCTTTCTCTCCTGACCCCCGCTCGCATCCCCACTACCCGCTCGCCGATGCCTGCTCTTACAAAGCCCTCCCTTCCAAGTCCCCCTCCTCGCTCTCTCCATTTACATCCCTGGCCCTGTCATCAGCTACCTCTCCCTCCCAGTCCCGTGGATCTCCGTCCCCTCTATCACTACACACACTCTCTCTTTCAAACACCGTTTCTCCTCTCCCCACACATTTCATCCCAAAACCTCCTCCAGTCTCCCTCCCCATGCCAGAAATCCTACCAAAACCAGACAGTACCAATACCCTAGCAAGGGTCAACCTGAAACTAGTCGCGTCACAGAACACTAATATTCCCCGCAAAGCAAAGATGAAAGCTCTCGTCCGTCGGCTCACCAGTCGTCACAATCTGGATCGTATCGACGAGTTGGACGAGACGGACCCATTTGGAGGTAGCTATCACCATGACGGACCATATGAAGCAACTGGTGGCGACGTAGCACAACCCGATACTTCCCCTCGTGGAGGCAATCACCATTCAAAGCGGCACGAGGTGTGTCAAGTACCTGCTCACATCTGCCCATCTTGCTCATAGTACTCACCAAGATCCACCTGTGTGCTTTGCGTCCTGGTCCACACCAAGTAGGTTCAGTATTCTATCATCCGGGTCACCATGTCTTGACACCAGTTGCGTGTAGTCTGCTTCCAGGGTGTCATCCGCCCGCAGTGGAACCGGATTATCATTAAATCTCAAACCTGGCCAGATCCTTCAACAAAATACCATTTACAGTGCTCACGCTTCAAGTATAGCTTCAGTTCCAAGTCAGTCTCGCCATCAGCCAAACACAATCGTCACCAGACCTGACCACTCCCGAAGCTCATCACTACCAAACATCCAGGCGCGTTTCCCTGATGACTCCTCGTCCCTGGAATTTCTCTACGGCTCCCAGAACCACCCATCATCATCATCATCCCTGCATGCTCCTCAGGAACGCTATTTTGGAGACAACACGCCTGACATACCCAATAACCTCCCACTCCACCACGATCGTGATGGTGCGCCTTACGTCCCCGAAACGACCGTCTTTCCTCCGCCTCGATACGAATCTAGATTCCATAGCTCCGGTCCTCCACGATTGTCGCAACGTACCACACAATCTTCCCTTAATGCCACGTCACGAAAAATACAGACGACGGAGAGCGCAGTCCCTGCTCTCCCACCTCACGGCTCCCGACATCAAAGCGTACGCTCGTTGGACAGTTCTTATAAACCCAACAGCATAATCACACAATCCTCTTCCGGTGTACAAAATAAGCCTTTAGAACCCCCGCGAATGCGCCACCTTCCGAAACGTCTTGTGATGCCAGCCCCACTCCAGCCTCAACTGCCGCCGCCGCAGCACAAATTTCCTCCAGCCAAAGTCGCAGTTTGGCAGGATGGATATCCAGACGATCATGCATCAGAGGGTGCTCATTTTGAAGGGCAGCCCGCTATGTATAATCGAGAACTAAAACTCCTACGGAAGAGATCGTCCGCCTTTCCGGCGAAAGCGCCGATACCGGACCATGCACCCATCTCTCAGAACGACGCCGTGTCGATAATGGGAATTCCTCCAACGAAGACGGCGAACGAGGCCGAAGGGACCAAAGAAGGGACCCGTCGGCGAAGGCTGAGTAAACGGAAGAACGATAACTGAGTTTCGTCCTCCTTTCGTCCCCCTGATATCATCTAGGTATTTTTTTTTTTGTAGCGGAAATGGCTTGGCTTACTCGTTCAGTCGGTCTTCTATTCTACCTGTCCATTTTGTCGCTAGCTCCGTGCTCGAGGACTGCAGTTATCGAACCCCATCCGCAATTTGTAGTTTAACTCCACAGATACTCTACGGCGCTGGACGCTGATACATGGACACGATACGCCGTCTTATACTCGCAATAATTATGATTACACGCTAACATGAACAGTGCTTTTCATATTTCTCCCGCGTCGGTGGCCTTGGAGAACTTCGATCCCCAAAAAAAGGTTCGAGTTTGTAACTCTCAAACGAAAACAAGAACGAAAATGCCTCAATATCTTCGCGTTCGTATGATAATCGTGTTTTCCCTGATGAATATTCTCCCACAAGCGTTGTGCGGAACTCAGTGGAGGCATTGTATTCACTTCCGCGATTACGCGAGAATCTGGCGGCCAGCTGGCCAGCGATCTACATATGAGGTTATTGTGGCCCAAATACGTACCAGGGTGATACCAATTCGTCGCATGGGCCGTCGAGTCCGTTCATTTCATGCGGAGGTTCGACGCCTGAAAAGGCCCGAAACGCGGCGATGCTTTGGCTATATGACTTTTCATGGTGATGATAGTGCTTGTGTCTTCAGAAGCCTCGCAAAGGCGACTGACTTGGGACTGTTTGATGGGCCCGGGCTCTAAATTTGACTGAATTTCCATGGAGGACGTCGTTGCCAGTTGGTTGTTGACATGACGAATTCGAAAGTCGCATGTGCTCGTCCAAGTGAAACTGGGCGGAAAATCTACTCCGCGCCACAGCTCCGACTCATGAATCTAATCTAGCCGCTAACAGCGTTCTAACTCTAATTCTTGCCCGACATAAATACCTCCCTTATGGGAGCTTTGCCCGAAATGCCCTCCGCCTCCCTCTGCTCCCGACGTTCCGCCCATGGACAGTGCTGGTCTTCTGCTATGTGGTTTGGCCGTCGCTCTTGTAACCGCCCTTGTCATCGATCGTATTCGATGGCCATCCAAGGCATGTTCATTTCTCATCCTCGCCATACTAGCTCTCTATGACCAACCCTTCGTGCAGCTCGATAATATCCCTTCTGTTGGACCATCAGGTCCCCTCCTGTCTTACTATGGCGCCGCAAAGTTCGTTCTGCATGCGAGATCCATGGTCCAACAAGGCTATGATCTGGTCCGTCCTCTCCACCAAAATTTTCACGTTTAGTAGGCTCACCTCGAAGCTAGTACAAAGACAAATTCTTTAGAGTACCGATGATGGATCGATGGGTGGTCGTGCTGACTGGACCTGAACTCGTAGAAGAGCTCCGCAAAATTCCCGACGACAAACTGTCCTTCGATCACGCAATGAGAGACGTGTGTATTAACTTTTTTTTCTTCGACACTATCGATTTCCACGTACGTAACAACACCAAGATTCTTCAGGTCAAATACACCTTCGGCCTAGAGGCACAGACACATCCCTACCACGTCACCGTCGTTCAAGGCCAGCTCAAACGCAAGCTTGGTAATCTCTTTCCCGACATCCACCATGAGATATGCCAGACATTCGACGAAATCCTTCCTCCTGGTGAATTCGGTGAGCATCATCTCCTGACATTCTTGCGAATCAGGTCCGACCGCAATCCTCATAGGCTGGGTGAACGTCTCCGCTTATTCCGCGGTGTTGAAAGCGACATGCCGTACAAGCAATCGTGTTTTTGTAGGACTACCCATTTGTAAGTCGCGCTTTATGCCGTCGCAAGGGTTATTCAGCTCCGTCCGTAGGTCAATCTACCGAATTTGCCGATGTCCAATCAAAGTTCGCGCTGCAAATAATTCTTCGAGCTAGTCTGGTAAACTTCTTTCCAGCGCTGATGCATCCGTGAGTACATCCGTTACCGCTCATGGTGCGACGATTTTTGACTATTTGGATTCTAGAATCATCGGTCGCATATTAACTAACACGCCTAGCAGCCTCAAGCGTTGCATGGTTTTACTGCAGCCCATTGTAGAGGACCGATTAAAGCATTACAACAATAACCCTGACAACGAGTTGCTTAGCCTTCCGGTCCGCCATACTACTCTCACGACCTTATTAGAGCTCATGTCATAGCTTAGGATGATATGATCACCTGGCTTCTTCAGGTGTCCAGACCAGAGGATAGGAATTTACGCAGTATCTGCTTACGCATACTCGTGTTGAACTTTGCGTCTTTGCATACATCGGCTCAGGTCTGTATCGTCCTTTGAAAGAGGAAAACGTTATTAACGCCCTCATGTAGACTCTCACCCATGCTCTGTTGAATCTCGCATCACATCCACAATACATGGAACCCTTGCGCGATGAAGCGCAAGAGGTGACTAGCCAATATGGGTGGACGAAGGATTCAATGGGAATGTTGGTAAAAATGGAAAGTTTCTTGAGGGAATCCCAGAGAGTTAGCGGGACGAGTCTTTGTGGGTCAAATTTCTACGTAATCATAGTCAAAGCATTGATCTTCGCACTAGTTCCGATCATTCGCAAAGCCATGGAAGATATCAGGTTTTCTGATGGAACAACAATACCTTGTGGCACTCACCTGGCTGTAGCCTCAGTGCCTATGCATCTTGATGATCGCTATTATGAAAATGCATCCGAATTCGACCCATTCCGCTTCTTAACAGGGCAGGATGCTGGAGAGGAGTCGTTGCAGAAATCCAGGCTTGCATCTACTAATCGGTTATACTTGGTATTTGGACACGGAAATCGGGCCTGGTACGTCGACAAACCACTTGATATTTGGGATTTCATATCTGATTGCCACGAATCGTGAACTCGCGCAGCCCCGGGCGTTTTTTCGTTTCTACTATGATGACGGCGATGATAGCTCACTTGGTGCTAAATTATGACATGAAGCTGAAAGACGGAGTACGGCCACCAGACCAATGGTTCCAGATGAATTGTTCACCCAACCGGACGGCGGAGATCATGTTCAAACGACGCTCATAATCATCCCAGAGTAATTTCGTGTTCGCAATTCCCATCTCTCTTATGATAATTTTGCTCTCATGTTTATTTACTTGCGAACCAACACCGTCGTTGGGGGAGATTGATAGGAAGTATCAAAATTAGCCCTCATCATTCGTCTTCGAGGACGCCGCGTTCTTTAAGTGTGCCGTAAGGGTATGCCTCTCCGAATACATATATTACTCGCTTCTCTGCCCGTAAGTACTACGAGCGGCAGGTTTGCTTGTGTGGATCCTGTGAGGTGCTCTAAATTTCTGTGGCCGTGGAAAACTTGATGTCTTACACGTAAAGTAAAGTTCGCTTGGCTGCACCGCCATACGACTGAAAGCACGCCGACGGGACAAGAACAGCCCTGGATGACGTCCATTCAGAGTGAACAAGTACCCACTGTAGCCCTCTCCATCACCGCCTGTGAGGATCTGAGGCATGTTATTTCAGGAGGCCTCACTCCCACCGGTGGTATCGATATTGCTTGTGCTCATAGAATGGAGCGAATCATTCAAGCGGCGTTAACTGATCTTTATCTTGAACCCAACATAATTCTCCCGAACAGCACTTATAGCTCGTCCCGACGGAACGTGCATAGTGCTCTCTGTTGAGGTAATCGGTCATGCTTGTTCATCCCAGATTATATTGAGGGACGATCAATAAGACATGCGGAACATGAACTGGAAGGTGTACTGCTTTGTATCGGGATCCCAGTGTGACCAATTCCAATATCCAGCGTCGTCAGATTCATCTTCTATCTCCCTTGCTGGGATGCGAAAGGCAATTGTTTCATATGGCTCAGCGGCCACCTTTTAATGACATGTCAGACCTCCTATGACCCCCATTTGTCGTAAGGAGGACGTACAATCAAATATTGGTATGCCTTGTTAGGTGGCTCCCGCTTTTGTTCCCAAGCACTCATGAACCGCCGTCGGGGGATGACGCCTGGTTTAATTTGGGGGAGATGCACTTGCACCATCATACCTTCCTTTCCAGTATCCCTGTCACGGACTTTCGTCACTCGGTAACCTGGTCGACCAATTTTAAGGAAGACTTTTCGCTGTACATTGGACTGTGCTGGGGCTACCATCAACTGCGTCTCCTTCGCATCCCGTGCAGCCCGTCTGGCGAGGTTTGTTTGGTGCTTTTTTCCTTGTGTGTGCGCAAGATATGATCCTTCATTCGTGTGGAGCGTCAAACACAGCCGACATTCGAGAGATCCGAGATGGTTGCGTAGAATGTAGGGATCCTGCGAGAAGTTAGAGACGTGTGCAATGAAAGGGGCATACGTACCTTTGCAAGGTCAATTGTTTCCAACGCAAGCTTTCTAAGGCGCTCCCTTCTGTCGACGTTGGTTTCTGATGCGCCTGCGACACCTCCGCCCCCAAACTTGGAACCCACGCGATTCTACACCAAAGGTAAACGATGAGAAGGACCGTGCTTGTGCGTATGAACGAACCTGATAATCTGGAAGAGAAAGCGGGTCAGCTATCGTTACGACGGATGACACAAAATCATACCCATTCTCGTATGTTTGGCTTTTGGCCTTTTGTTGGAAGTTGGTGGTCAAACGCCAAGCCAAAAGTCACTGCGCCAACGTTTACTCATGTTAGTCAGTTGCCCGATTTGGATGCAACTCCTGCAACTACCAAAATTTACATCTTGAGCTTACATCTGTTAGGCAGCAGCCAGTGGGCATCGCGGCCGACATCTTAGGGTCGTTGGGAAGATCCACACGGAAGAAATCACTTCTTTTCAGCTTGGTTGTGGACCTTTTCGCCGAATTTCTTGACAGCTCCGAGTCAGTATGGTGGGACACAAACGTCGTCTCGACGACGGCGTCTTCGTCCAAAAATCGAAGAAGGCCAAGTTGTCATCGGAAAAGTCAGAGAGGAAGATCCGCAAAGGGGATTCGGTTCCTTCTACATCTGCAATGACGCTGGAGGAGATTGACTTTCCGCGTGGAGGCGGATCCACTCTGACACCACTTGAGGTCAAAACTATTCGAGCAGAGGCGGTTAGAGAAGCGGACAAGGAACTATTTGCTGTAAGTGGCTCGGTTGATGTGAAGGATTGAATTTATTTCTCCTAACAGTCTGCAAAGCAAGCCCAAGTCAAGCGTAAACAGCGCAAGGCCGACGTCGGGGGCAAAGCTACAGGGGTTGAGATAGACAAAAAAGATGTTATTCGCATCGAGCACCTAAATTACAAGGTAACTTTTAAATCGGTTTTGCGCTATTGATGCCGAGGTTCCGTAGCGTCTCATTCCAGGGATGAAGGTACTTGGCCAAGTAATGTCGATACAACCTCTCGCTATCGTGGTCTCGTTGCCTAACCAGCTTCTTGCTCACGTTCCGATTACTCAAATCACGTCTCAGCTCACCGAGCGACTGGAGTCCACGAATGACATTGAACCTGAAGAGCTTGATGAAGATAAATCAGAGAGTTCTACCCAAGTTCCAGATTTAACCAATCTGTTCTACGTTGGACAATACGTCCGTGCTGTTGTGATAAGCGCACATGCCCCGGGTACAACTGATGTAGCTGGACTTGGACGCGTTCGTGATGATGCCATCAAAGCCAGTCGAAGGGTTGAGCTTAGTCTCTCCCCGGAGAAGGTCAACACGGGTGTGCGGAAAGTTGATTTGAACGCTGGCTATGTGAGTGTCTTCCAGCGATGGAACAGGCGAGACACTTATCGTACATCGCAGTCCTTGAGTGCGGCTGTGCAAAGTGTTGAGGACCATGGATACATCCTCGATCTTGGCGTATCTGGAATATCTGGATTCCTGTCGTTCGGAGAAGCTCACAAGGGCGAGGGGTCAAGACTTCAAGTTGGGGCACTCATAGATGTTTCTGTCATTAAAATGTCGTCGAATGGCCGTATGTGCACTCTCACCAACGATCCCGATGTGTTCGTTTCATCCTCGGTAAAGTTTGTGATTAACCCATACCATTGACCGAGCTGAATTTCTTTCAGATATCCGAAGTGACCAATGCTTCATCCGTGTTGCCGGGGTCACTGGTTCAATCCTTGATCACTGCTGTGGCTCCGGATGGCCTGATTTTGCAAGTCCTAGGCTTCTTCGATGCCACGGCCGACGAGTTTCACTTGCCGAACACACATAAGTCACTCAAAGTAGGGCAAAAAGTAAAAACAAGGGTGTTGTATGATCTCCCAGGAACAACTCCACCGCGGTTCGTTGTCACGCTTGCAGAACACCATATCGGACTTCAACCCAAAAATACATCTGAGGATCAGCCTTTATACGTCGCATACCCTGTAGGTGCTGTCCTGGATTTGGTCAAGGTACGGCGAGTGGAAGCAGAGAGGGGGCTGGTGGTGGAGATACAACCCAACCAAGACGGTTTTGTTCATGTGGGCATTCCTGTCGCCAGTGCTTTCATTCCGACTGATGACTTCAAGATTTCACATGTCTCTGATGAACATATCCCTACACTGTCGGTGTCATCCGGGCCATGGAGAGTAAACACTTTCCACAAGGCACGCGTAATTGGCTATCATCCGTTTGACGGCATTTTACAACTCTCTCTGCGCTCATCTGTCTTAGAACAAAGGTTTCTCCAGGCCGGTGAAGTACACGTTGGTGAGATATTGAAGGGAATGGTTAAACGATTGGCGGATTCTGCACTATTCGTGTCCATATCTGGGAACGTGGACGGAGTGATCTGGCCTACGCACTATGCTGATATACCTCTCAAGCATCCTTCGAAGAAGTTCAAAGTTGGAGGGAGCATAAAATGCCGTGTAAGTTCTGCCAGCGTCATCGCCTTTCTTGTGTCATTGACTCCATCCAAGGTGCTCACAGTTGATCCAGAACGGAATCGCATTGTGCTGACGGCTAAAAAAACACTATTGGACACCACGTTCCCCATCCTGACCTCTTTTTCTGATGCCAAGGTTGGGCTTCTAACTCATGCGGTCATTTTTCGGGTCACGGACAAGCATCTCATGGTCGAGTTCTTTAACAATGTGAAGGCTGTAGTGCCCGCACGTGAGGCTAGGTATGATCTTTCGCGGCAGGTAGAGTTACATTCCAAATGAAAATTTCCCTAGCGAAACCGGTGCAAAGCTTACCGATGTGTATGCACCTGGAAAAGTGATCAAAGTGCGCATCATTTCTGTGCACGCGGAAGCACAACAAATTGTGGCCAGCATCCGGCAAGCCACATCCTCGTTCATTTCAAGTGTGACGGACATATCTGGTGTTCTCGTAGGGGATGTGGTCGAGGGTGTCGTTACTCAGGTGCACAAGTTAAATCTCGTGCTTTTACTGAAGTCATCCGATGTCCGTGCGCTCATCTCATTCTCGAGCTTGGCACGCCACTGGAACACAACCGCGCCAGAGCTCAAGACGTCTGTGAAACCAGGTGCTTCTATTGCCTCACTGGTCGTGGTATCTCGCAACCCCGAGAAAGGTTTCGTTGTTGTCACAGGGCATTCGAAAATTGATCGACTGAAGAAAACTTCACTGTGTATGGACAACATCACGATTGGACAGATCGTTGGTGGACGAGTGACCAAATATGCACGTTACGGCGCTCATATCAAGCTCACCACTCGGATCTCCGGCTCTCTACATCCAACTGACGCTTCGGACGACTACGAAGCCGGCAATCTGTTTCCTGCTGTAGATTCTATCCTGAGAGCTGCGGTAGTGGGTATTAACGAATCGAGCAACCACCTATCCCTTTCCACGCGCGCCTCGAGGCTCTCACCAAATGGTATCAAACAGCCAGTGGACCGCGAAATAAACAGCATTGACGATCTCAAGGTTGGAGACGATGTGAGGGGTTTCATCAAGAGTGTCGCGGAACATGGGCTATTCGTGATGCTTGGGAGAGACATTGATGCTCGGGTTCAAATCAAGGAACTTTTTGATGAGGTATGACTGAATTACTTCCCAACAGTTCAAGTACTGAAAACAGTTCACAGTACATAAAGGATTGGAAGGGTCGGTTCGTTGTGAACCAATTAGTCAGGGGTCGGATCTTGAAGTATGTGAGTTTCTCGAGATGGAGTCGAACTCACTGACGGGGTGCTAGTGTTGATACTGCGAGTAAAAAGGTCGAGATGACTTTCCGTTCGGGTGACCTGACACGTGCGCCACCAAACTCACTGACTCTCAGCGATCTTCGAGAAGGTCAGAAGGTTGTTGGTCGAGTCAAGCGCATCGAACAATACGGCATCTTCATCGAGATTGAGGGCTCGAAGATTAGTGGTCTATGTCACAAATCTCAGGCAAGTTAACAGTTTGCCATTTCGCCATCCTCGCCAACCTTTCGTCAGATCTCGGATAACAAGGACGCAGATGTCACGATCGCTCTCCGAATGTTTCGTGAAGGTGATCGCGTGAGAGCTTTCATTATTTCTCGCGATCTCGAGAAGAAACAGCTCTCGCTGGGCTTGAAGCCTTCTTACTTTACTGGCGACGAGGATGAGGTAGGATCGAATCCTGAACACCCCAAGGATAACGAGCTTGGTGTTGCGAATAATATTAAGACACACGACGCGCTCGATGAAAGTGGCCCTGATGAAGAACGTCTGCATGAATCTGGTTCAGACGAAAAGGAGCTACTCAGAGTTGGTGACTCGGATGGGTATGACGATGATGACGAGGACGACAATACCATGCAAGTTGACGTCGCGCCGCCTGACCCCATCAATTCCCCGAAACCACGGGGCCTCAAGATTGACGGCTTCCAGTGGTTTGTGAACGACACAGGACCCGATGAGGTGTCCCGCCTCCATTCGGAATCTTCGAATCAAAGTGACAATGAGGAAAACGTAGCAGAGAAAAAGAAGCGGAAAAGGCGCAAAGAAATAGAGACGGATGTCACCGCGGATATACAGACGAAACTGCCTGATTCGAATGCCGACTTCGAACGAATGCTTCTAGGATCCCCTAATTCCTCTTATCTTTGGATCCAGTATATGTCCTTCCAGTTGCAACTCTCAGAGATCGATAAAGCACGAGCCATTGGAAAACGTGCTATTCAAACCATCCATTTCCGAGAGGAACAGGAGAAGCTCAACGTCTGGATAGCGCTGCTTAATTTGGAGAATGCATACGGTACAGATTTCACTATAGAAGTTGTCTTCAAGGACGCGGTGCGATATCATGACTCCAAGACGGTTCATCTACGCCTCGCAGCCATTTTTGATGAAAGTAAAAAATATGAGGTATGCTGAAATGCACCGCTGTCGGTACCTGCGCCCTGAACATTTGACAGAAAGCAGAAGAACAATACAGGCGAACATGCAAAAAGTTTGGACAAAGTTCAAAGGTTTGGACGTTGTTCTGCGAACATTACCTTCGACGCGGGCTAGTAGAAGATGCACGCAAACTTTTGTCGCGCTCTCTGCAAAGTCTTGAGAAACGGAAACGTAGGTGGGCGCTTTCGTATGTGTGCTTGATGAACATCTACTTGCCAGACCTCAAAACGATATCCAAGTTCGCGCAGCTAGAGTACAAGCTCGGGGACGCTGAACGAGGGAGGACAATTTTTGAAGGTATTGTGGATTCACATCCCAAACGATGGGATATTTGGTCTGTCTACATGGACATGGAGGCCGGCGAAGGAGACATTCAACATTTGCGGTAAGTTCTAGTACCTCGTCTGTATAACACTCAACAGCGTCGCAGGAACCTGTTCGGTCACGTCCTTGCGATTAAGATGACGAGCCACAAGGCGAAGTACATGCTCGTGTCTATGTATTGGTGTCCCACTCACTTCAAATTGCCACAGGGCATTCTTCAAGAAATGGTTAGATTTGGAACGCAAGTTAGGTGACGAAGAGGGTGCTACGGTTGTGAAGCAGAAGGCGATCGAATGGACCCAGACGGCTGCAGAGGCCGCTTAGTATAGCATCACAACCGTTTACTCATACGGGAGTATATCTGGGTTAAGAGGATGGAACGAAATGAGGAGAGAGAACTATTGTATGCAACTTGCGAATCCGAACGAGTGTAAGTATTGGGAAAGCAATCAAGACAATAATGGTATGAAACGTAAATATGCAAGAAACATGGGCGACAATACCACAAGCAAGTGTTATGACCGTGAACCCACTCGAGCGTGTCCGAGAGGCGACGATTCGAAGTCGCTCATCGGCCGGCGCGTACTCATCGAACTGGCAAGTTGCCGTTGCCAATCATCTAACTCGTTGGAGAGGTGTTCGAAGTTCTCTGAGCTGGACATACTCGACGGACGATTGAACGAAGGTTGATCGACCTCTAGAAGAAGATGTATCTTGTGGGAAAGCTGCTCGTTCTCCCGTTTAAGGTTGGTATTCTCTTGGGTGAGCTGTTCAACAGCCGTCTCATCCGAACCTTTCCGGTAGATGGCCAGCGTGGCATTAAGCCTCTCAATCTCGTGCTCGAGTTCCTCCACTCGCGAGTATCGGTCGTCCGACTCTCGTTGAGAGACTATCAAGTTTTCTCTCATCGAAGTCAGGTCCTTCTCGAGTGCTTCGATACGCTGGCGTAACTCGGTGTTCTCGTTTGTTAGCCGCTGAGATTGCTTTTGTGCCTCGATGAGCTGGGTGCGGAGAAGTTCGTGACTATCGTCAGAAGGTGTGCTCCTGCCGTTGGCACGTGTTCGTGATCCAGGTTCAGTGCTCGAGCGCCCACGTGCCGTGTCAAGCTCCACCTGGAGGGCGGAATTCGATGTCTTCTGTTTCGTCAACTCGTCCTTCATCCTCCGCATCATTTTTTCAGTGCCTCTGCATGGATGAATCGACATGAGAGATCATTCGGTGCATATTATATCGTAGCTCACTTCACATAGTGAACAGCAAGCTGGTAGTCTTCTTCCATCTGCTGCATCCTTGCTTTATAGCTGCGCTCCGTTTCCTCGAGCTTGCTTTCAGCCTCGAGAGCCCGGGCTTCTGCGGCGGAATCGCTCTCAATGATCGGACTCTGCCTAGGGCGAGAGCGATCCAACTGTGATGTTAGGGTGGCTACCTGAGTCTCAGCATCCTGTTTTCTTCGGAGCGCTTGAGCAAGTTCGCGCTCCGAGATCTCGTGAAGCCGGATACGCTCGTCCAACTGCTTCTCGAGTTCAGCCATCCGGGATGCATCAGGACCGCTCATGGACTCTTCTGATTCCGGGTTAAGTCCGTTTTCAGCGAGGTAATTGCGGAGCATCGCCAACCGAACATTCGTATCAGCAGCCTCCTTGAGGGCCTCCCGAAGCTCTTTGTCTTTCTCCGCAAAGTCCTTGCGTAGACGCCCATGTTCTAAGGTAGAATTAGAGAGCTGAGCACGAAGCCCAACGACCTGAGACCGCAGGAAAGTCTGTTCAGATTCTGAGTCTCGGACCCTCCGACGCTCTTCGCCAAGTTCATTTTGCGCTTCCTCCAAACGTTGGGTAATTTCTTTGAGCATCTTTCTGAGTGACACGGCCTCCATCTCCATCGCCTCGACTTTCTCAGCATGCGCACGTGTGTGCCTGTCTTCGTCCGCTCGGAGATCACGATGGGAGTCCAACAGTTCTCCTAGGCTTCCAGTCGTCAATGCCCGGAAAGCGTCCGCTTCCTCGCGTGACTTGGCCCAGGAGTTCTCCACCTCTGCTAGCCGGATACGGAGAGACTCCACCTCCGATGTGCGTGCCTCAAGCTCGCCTCTGAGTTCTGCAAGCTCAACCTCTAGCTGACTGACTTGACCCCGCGCACGTTCGTGGGCTGTATCAACTTCTTCAGAGCGAGAAGTCTGTGCTTGCAGGGCTGTACGTGCTTGATCCAAGGCACGGATATGCTGATCGCGAAGTAGAATGAGTTCTTGTATTTGGCTCTTAATTTGCTTGTGCTCGGCATCTTTTTGCTCCAGTAAAGACGTTTGCGTAAGCAGACGATCGGCGTGGTCCCGAACAGCAGTTTCCATACTAACATGGCTAGTCTGGAGCTCAGAGTGTGCGCGGAGGTTGCGATCGCGAGATTCCTCGAGCGCATCTGCCCGCTTGTTAGCGTCTGCTGCTCGCGTCTCAGCTTGCTCGAGTAGAGTCGTTTGCAATGACAACGAATCGCTTAGTTCATCGACTTTGCGGCGCATGGTTGTCTGTTCAGACATAAGGGTAGCGAGATGTCGCTCGAGCTCCGCAATGCGTTCGCGTTCTGCGCGAGCAACGTCTGAATGCGTACCGGCCTCGTACGCGGTAAGCTTGGCACGATAATACGCTGCTTCTTGAATGGCGGCTGATTTCATGCGTTCAGCATCCGCAATCCGGTCTGAGGCTTCTCTTGCTTGATTGGCTAGTGTCGTCTAGGAATTCTGGATCAGCATACGTCGCAATGATCCGCGACCATATATTCGAAGATTGACTCGAGACAAAGGCAACTTTAGAAAGAAACATTCACCTGTATTTGCGTCTTAAAATGTTTGAAGTTCAAAATCATGTCCGCCATCTTTGTTTGCTCCTCACTGGCCGACACCCCAAGCTTCCAGTTCTCAGCCTCGAAGAGCTCTTCGTCCACCTGTACAAAGCCTGACCGCGATGCCTTCAAAAGTGCCGTTTTCATCCAAGCCTCGCGCTTGCGCAACATCTCTACCTCCATTTCTTTTGCTTTATAATCCCGAATGAGGTCGGCGGTTACATTGCCTGTGCTGCCAAACTTCTGCGGCGAGTGGCCGTGCGAGTGCGTATAACTGTTGGTCAAGGGGGTGGAAGAAGGAGAACTCTGATAGAACGCATCCACTGGAGGCTTACTCCTATCAACGATAGGTGAAGGACTGCGAGCAGCAAGGCCGCCATTCATGCTCATAGCCACGCTGGTCATTGTAGATGGCTGCCCCTGTTGTCCATGACCATCAATGTTGCCTCCCACAGGCGACATCGCCCTGCCGACGATCGCAAACGAAGTGGGGCTCCTCGCGCGCTGCGTTTGCGTTTGCGGATCTGTCGGAGTCGGAGCCCGTTCTGTTGCTCTCGTTCCCGTTGACACGCCATTCGCACTCTCGGAAGTAACTGCTGTGTCTGTAGCATGCCCGTCGTCGGTTCCGAGGGTTTCCTCTTCGTCTCGTCGAGGACGCACTGGAGCTTTGACCTTTGTATTCGTACCCGGAGTCGACATACTCGCGAGGCTCTGGGTTGGTGTGGGTGCAATCATGCCATTTGGCGTCCTTGTACCTGGACGCGTTCCGGGTGGGGACATTGCACGGCGAAGATCTTCTGTGTCAGATTGAGGACCTGAGGGGGACATGGCACGAGTCCCATTTAGCGTGGCTGGCGGTACAGGCTGGCCACCTGATGGAGAGGGCGTTGAAGATGATTTACGAGCCAAGTTAGTCGTACTTCCGTTCGGATTGGGTAGCGCCACCTTATTGGATTCGGGGTATTTGATATGCTCTAGGAAAACAGACAAAAGTCAACAGGTCACGCAGAGCAACATAATATGACGATAGACAAACTGGTATCAAGAACATGGATTATACCATGATCGTCTCCTCTTGAAGGCGTGAACGACTCTCCACCAAGCACGAATACTCTACTTCCCATTGACGCCATTGCATGACCAGACCTTGCACTTGGTGCAGGACCCATGTTTTGAAACATATACCATCGCTGGTCTGTGTAACAAGCATGATCAACCTCCACTACGCCAAAGGTAACAGGACCACAGCCACCGACGTTCATCACATCGCTGGAATGATATCTGTCATAAAAAGATCACTCACTGGACAGTTTAAATGCGGCCAGATCTCCCAGATCCTTGCCATCGACGCCCCTGCCTCCAAAGATGTAGATGACATCGTCCACCACAGCTGCAGCGTGTCCCTCTCGCGGGGAAGGAATGAAGCCAATACATTGAAGTTCTGTCCATCTGCGCGTGTTGACATCGAACGCCCATGTGTCATTGTAATGATATTGACCGTCGGTGCCCCCAAACCTAGCATGACATGGAATCAATAATAGCCGTAAGATTGCAAGGAGAACGTACACGATGATGCGATCCCCATACGTCACACAAATATGACCCGTCCGTTGAGCTGGCCGATCAGCGGTTGTGGGCTGACACAATTCCCACTGGGTTTGAGTCCTCACTTGGCACAAGGTACCGCATTTGAGTGCAATACATAGATACCGCGAGGCACGCAAGAGGTGTGACGACGCGATTGTGTGATCAGGTCCACCGGAAGAAAAATGAAGGCAAATAACTTACATGTGTTGAGATCGAAAGACCACAGATCGTTCAAGAATTCTCCGTCCACCTGACCACCGAAGACGAAAAACTTGGTTCCAACCATGGTCACGGCGTGACCATATCGTCCTGATGGCGAGGGCCCGTACATGGTTACTTTTGTCCATTCCTTCGATACTGTCCAAGTGATGAACACGGGGAAGTTAGCGGAGCGCAACACGTTTCCGGAAGGCCGTGGGCAATATCACTCACCAAGGTTAAGGAGATAAAGACCATCATCTTGTTTTTCAGTTGGGTCAGACATTGGATCCGTCTTAGTATCACCACCCCACACAATCAATACACTGCTGACGATGGCACTAGCATGGCCAATTCGGGGAGAAGGTATCTCTCCTGCGGTCTGTACGAGGGTTGCACTCAGATCTCTAGTCGAGAAGAGGTACAAATCATTGCGAGCTGCTTCGCGGACAAGACCACCAAAAAGATAGAGCTCTCCGTTAGCAGTGGCTGTTGCAGGGAGCGCGTGACCATAACGGGGAAACGGAGGGGGAGAGGGAGAAGTTGGAGGTACTACGCCAGGTTTTGGAATGACAAGAGGAGGCGGGAGTAGGAGGCGGCGGGCAGACCAAGGGTATGCAGGACGTTGTTGAGGTTGTTGCTGGGGCTGCTGTTGGGACTGCGGCGGAGAGGTTTGCGAAGGGTGAGGAACAGGATTTGTGACTGGGCCACGACTTTGTTGCTGGCGCGGCTGCTGGGGCTGAGGACCGTTCTGTGCAGATGTACTTGAGGCATACGAGGATTTGGCAGGAACAATTGGGTGAGCAGGTATAAAACGTGAAGAAAGAAACTCACGCATCATTCGACTGCTGTGGAGCCTCCTTGGCTGCCAGCTGAGCGAGAGCCTGAGACGGAGTCTGGGCAATGGTAACATTTGACGCAGCAAGCTGGGATGCACTGGGGTGCTTCTTCCTAGAGAAGAAGGACATTCTCCTTGCTCTGTTCCCGAGGATGGACGGTATGGCTGGCGAGGTTCGAAAAAAGTAGTCTGTACCGTTTTATTGTATGAAAAAATGTAGTTGTGCGGGTGTAAGGGAAGGGCGAGCCAGCGTTTTGAAGGAAAAAGGGATGAATGAATGAAAGTGCACTTGATGGAGAGCTGTGAAGACGGAAGAGATTAGACGCGGCAGTTGTGTGAGCACCAAAACACCAGCCTTGTCGGACTACGTGTCCAAGCGAGCTGTTCATTCCATCCATTAGGCCATTTAATATACACGTCGTTCTTTTTATTAACACTGCGCCCGTTCCACGCTGCTCGCTGTCTCTGCCATCGTGCGCGGTTATGCGGCCATCGGCGGGCACTGTTTCCTTCGCAACCTTCGCCGCCTCTCACGCCTCCCACCTTGGACTATGCACGTGACCACTCACTTATCAACGCGACGCGACTGCACTTGATGCTCGTCGTCGTCCACGATGAGGACGCCTCAAATTCTCGACGTCCTCACGCAGCCAGTCCCCTCTGCCCCTTCCTTGTCACCCTCCACCGCCAATTCGTCACTCGATGTATGCGCCAGCCTCCTGACCACGACCCTAGATGGTCGCACCGAAGGTTTCTCTCCCTTCTTCACTTCTGCATTGCTCCTCACCGCTAACTTCCAAGCGCTTGTGCTGAGCATCGGAAATCCCATCACCATTGGAAGAAATCCAAAACTCTGGTTTGTATCTATAATCCATCCTCGTCCATCCACCGACCATCACACACAGCTCGTATGTCATCCCCGATATTGTCGTTTCTAGTCTCCATTGCAAGATATATGCGCAAGTCTAGATCTCTTGTTGTTCTTCTCCACCGCTCACCTTTGTCACTCAGCGTTCGCTCCGGTGCGGGAGGAATTATCATATCGTGCCAGGTAGTTGTCGCTTCCGTGCCCTCGGCCCGTTCTATACATACCCTCCAGGACTTGTCTACCAATGGTGTAGTGATAAACGGGCACAAAATCCGCAAGACATCCTCTATCCTCATGCATGGAGACACGCTCAAGATCCCAGCCTCACAAGGTAAGTCATCTACCGTTATCTTTCCGCTGCTAAACCCAACATTTTCCTATCCAGCATTTCAATGCGTCCTAAACTCAAGGCATCTGCCTGCTACGCGACAACATACCGTCTCCTCTCAACACCACGCTTTCAAAGTATGCTATGACAGAGAGATTCGAACCTTCCTGATCATTTATCTAGGATTTGGGTCGGTATCGTATCACCTCACACTGTCTTGGTACAGGCAGCTATGCATCTGTCCATCTTGCTCTCGATACATCCGCACATCGACAGGTAGCATGCAAGATCATCCGCAGAAAGGGAGGCAATGATCTGAAAAAAGAGATGAAGGAGGCTACTCTTTTGACATCTCTCCATCACGTACGTGTTCCCATTCCCTCCACAATACTACACCGTTAAATCCAATAACAGCCAAACATTAACAGAGTTTATGCTTTCGATTATGATTCACAATTTCTATACATCATGCTGCAGCTGTCAACGGGCGGTGATCTGTTCACCTACATTACAAGTCATCCACGACGCAGACTATGCGAAGGTGAAGCAAAATACATCACATTCCAGATGTTCAAGGGGCTGCAATATTTGCATGATAGAATGATTTCGCATCGCGGTAAGCTCGCTCTAACATTTAGCCCTTTCCTGTGGCGCCGCCATTTCCACACTGCTGGTGATGGTACGCAGACTTCAAATTATTGACGCATGCCAATCGTAGATTTGAAGGTCAATAATACTTTTCATTTCTCTATAACACATACCGATGTCACTGACAACTTCCTCATTTCCTCATTTCCAATTCCTGTTTGGTGGTTTCCTCTCTCCCCCTTTGCCTCCGTTCTTCATATGTGTTCACCCCAATGCCCGCCCCCTGACTCAGCCCGAGAACATTCTGTTGCACTCCCCTGGTCCTTACCCTCGCATCCAGATTGCTGACTTTGGTCTTGCCCGTCCGAGAGCCTATGAAGAAACGCTCCATGTTTGCGGTACTATCTCGTATCTCCCTCCAGAAGGTGTACGCGCTTTGGAAAACAAAAACTTGGGTTATGTGGGAATGCCAGCGGATTGCTGGAGTGCAGGAATCGTCATCTTTGCAATGCTGACGTGCGCCACTTCTTTTTTCTTCTTCTTTTGGTTTGGAAAACAATGCCTTGCATGGGACCTATCTACTGACTTTTGATCTCCCTTGACGCCGTCCTGGAGCTGATGCGTGAAATTTAACATTGTAGGGGCAGTCATCCGTTTGATTACAGCGACGCAAGGGACATACGTGACGACGAGATCATCTCGAATGCACAGGATAGCAAGGTCAAAGAGAGCGGAGATCTTATGGGGTTCTCGCAGCGCTCTTATATTCAAGATGAACTGACAAAACAACGCATCCTTGACGGAACGGTCTATTTTTGCGAATCTGTCTGGGCTTCGTTAAGGAACGGTGCGTGTACTGCATGTTACAGTGCCTTAGTCCTATCTCTGCGTGACAACGGGCAGTCCTTCTGCCTGTGACCGATGTGTACATGGATGCATACTCTCTCTCTCTGGTGCTGACGTTGACCCACACCATTACAACAGCAAAAAATCTCGTGATCCACCTCCTCATACCTGATCCAAAAAAACGAGCCACGGTATACGCAGCTCTCAAGAGCTTCTGGATCACTTCAGACCTCGCAGACCTCGAGCGGGCGTACCGCGAACGAATTCGCTCAATCGCCTCATGACGTCGTCGACCTGTTTACCGACGCTTTCCTTCGTCTTCTGGATTCTCCTCCGACTTCGATATTTGTTTTCGTTGTGGCCGCGAAAGCATTTTCATTTCCGATGATGCATGGGTTGCTTCACTCCACTCCTCGCCTCTCGCCTCACTTTGTACTGTAAGTAGCAGCCTGATGCTCAATTAGATTGTGTCCTCGACTCTCGAGTATCGCGCATCAACTATTCCGTACAACCATCAGCTGTAAGGTCTACTACCTCTTCACTGGTAACTATGCTTTCAAGAAGTTGGCATGGACTATTGACGATAACCAGTCAAGTCACACCTCCCACATACTAACGAAATACTTACAATGAATGTGATCTGATGCAAATGACGAGATCTATATGCCGTCAATTCAATAATCCGCGAGATGCCAAAGGTACGCACAAAATAGTAGCTGTGATCATACCCTTCATGACACCTCACCCGAACCTGAACCTCGTCGTGTCCGGCATCGCGTGCAGCCTTGAGAAATGCCTCAGGATGGAGTTGGTGGAGGAAACTATCCGCGGTCCCCTGGAAGCACCGTCAGCATATCAATGTGCTGATTCGCAAAGGGTACAGAAAAGATGCACACATAATCAATGAGAACATTGATCGCTCCCTTCACCCTTCCCACAAGGACACTCGCATCATAATTCGTCTTCCCTTCTTCCACTCCTCCCGCGAGGTACCCCTTGAATGCCTTTTGGCCCCATGGGACAGCGGATGGCTCACAAATAGGGGAGAAAGCAGAGCACGAACGGTACTGCTTTGTGCCTGCAATCAAGGAGTTGAGATAGATGGTAAGCGCGCCATGACCACCCATAGAGTGACCAAAGATGGACTGGCGAGAAAAGTCCTAACGGAACTCTAGTGAGTCTTTGAATCGATCGGAAGTGAGACAGGCAACGTACGATAGGAATCCCTGCAGCCTCTATGACCTCTGGAAGTTCCTTCGTGATGTGGTCTAGCATGTTATAATGCTTTGCCCACTTGGATCTGGTGGCATTTAGGTAGAATCCAGCGCCTGTTGTGGCATGGCCTAATCAGCGAGCTTAAGACCCCTTGACATGATCATCGGACTTACCGACTCCAAAATCCCAAGAGGCGGCTTCATCCTCTATTCCAGCTCCCCGAGGAGACGTATCAGGAAAGAGGATAGCGATACCTTCTGTTGCTGCATCACGCATGAATCCACCTTTCTGCGCACTATAGAAGTTTAGAAAGAATGTGCCATGTCACAACAACAAGTTTATCGACTGCCGGAGATCGAGAGCAAGGCTCACCCATTGTCTTCTGTGCATGTCAGGCCAGCCAGGTAAACCAGGATGGGCACCTTTCCGTTGGCCGCATTTGCGGGGAGGAAAAGGTTGAACTGGGTATCTAGGTCACCAAGGACAGTGGACTACATGTGATGATGTATGATGCAGGATACAAGTACAGTCCGGATACAGGTTAGCGATCGATCCCACAGGAGCACGGAATG
This sequence comes from Boletus eberwhitei, assembly GCA_038090915.1. NCBI lineage: Eukaryota > Fungi > Basidiomycota > Agaricomycetes > Boletales > Boletaceae > Boletus > Boletus eberwhitei. Next base: position 102,015 of record JBBPNO010000029.1, read on the forward strand.
CTCTAGCAGCTCACCTTGAATTTGTACTTTGTTAGTGTCCCCTCGTAATGCTTGTTTGAAGATACTTTCTCAAGTGTGATTGCCATTCGATATGCTTTAGTGTCTGTTATGAGGAGTTGGACTGGTGCACAGCAAGTTGAGTGCTACCTATCGGTTTCTCTCATGCCCATCGACGCCTGACACCGTTGGAATAAGAATATCAATACCTGAGGGAAACCGGACCGCTTATATCCGGTAGATGATGAAACGCCCAGCATAATCGTCCACCAGTGATTAATGGTCGCTCTAAGGTAGTAGCTATGTTACTTTGACTGTTGGGTGGACGATTGAGCGTATCACAGGCGTGGCAAGGACGGACAAGATGTCTCTCGTGATCTTGCTTGTGACTGAGTGCGAGGTTCGGGAGGAAGGGCTGACAGATTCGCATCCTGCGAGTCAGCCGTCTGCCTGACCTGCACAGACTCCGGGACAGAGATGTATTTTTGGTCCATGTCTTTTTCGAGGCTGTCTCCCCGCAATGCCATATCCCTGTCTAGGGGGCCTTCACTCTCATCAGCAACAGGAGCGCGACGCCGCCCTTGCGCCTTCGATACCTCCACTCTTGCCTCAGGACTGGAACTCGAGGGATTGGTTCGGGAAGATGGAAGTGAAGGGATTGACCGTAGTATTTCCTCCATCCTCCATCTTTCCTTATCCGAGGCAGTGCGCCGTATAGTATCCGCGCTACCCGCCTTGTCGGATGCAGGTTCCTCAGGCGCTCTCTTCTTCTTCTCTTCCTTGCCTTCCCGCCCAACCCATCGTCCATCAACAACGCATCCTTCATCCTCTTCCACGCCTGCCAATAAATCTGCGACACCCCCGTAAAACCTTTCCGCGCTAAATCCTACGTCTTTGCCCCGGATGAAAGCATGCATGTCTTTGAAACCTGATCGAGTTGAATGTCAACGCGTTAATTGAGAGACGAGTCATCGAGAGAAGGTGAGGACACCTACCTGCAAGACTGGTAAGATTGCCTGCAAGCCCACCCGTCCAACCCACCAAGTCGAGATGGTTCACATTGCGCAGCGTACCAAGATACGTGCCCCACTGTGCTGACTGTACGGATACCAAGCCATCGTTCGATCCTTCTTGTGCTGCTATGATGGAGTGGGGATACCTACGAGGCATAATAGTTATGTCCGTGTGTTTCTAAGGTGGTGATGAGCTAAACTCACTTCCAAGTATCGATTAATCCAGGTTCATATTCTGCTCCCCAACTAAAGTACCGTACACCTTCTACATCCGGCGTGCTGTCGTTGAACTCCCTCATTGCCTCCCTGGTGAGACACTCGAATGCCTTGCCATCGCCGCCACCATTTGGGAGCAACTCAAGGAGAGCAAGGACCGCTGGAAAGTGAGTAGAGGCAAGGGAAAGGAAGTGGGAAGCAAAGGAAGAGCCGCGATGGGGTGTGGCAATTGTGGTCAAGCTGAGGACGCGGAAGGTGCGTTGGGTGAGGTGGGTAATGAGATAACGACAATCGATGCCGCCCTGATGCACGAGTGAGATAATAAAACTTTGGCGGCGAAAACCGTACCATGCTATGGCCTATTAGGTGTACATCTCGACCGGGATATGTTTCCGATATCTTCTTTTCAAGCACCTTTGCACGATCGACTGGTGAAGAAGTCGCGGGGACACGGGTGATGAGGACCTCGCAGCCATTGGCCTCAAGAACCTCCTTGATTCCCCGCCAATGAGAAACCTG